>JAUCMS010000012.1:14494222-14505891 GCA_032357445.1 Enteromius radiatus | reverse complement strand
GGAGAGACCTAAAATGGCTGTCCACCAACGTTTACCATCCAACCTGACAGAACTGGAGAGGATCTGCAAGGAGGAATAACAGAGGACCCCCAAATCCAATTTTCTGTCAATATGGGGTGCTGTGTGTACATTAATGAGGGAAAAAAAAAACTTTAAATGATTTTAGCAAATGGCTGCAACATCACAAAGAGTGAAAAATTTAAGGGAGTCTGAATACTTTCCGTACCCACTATATATGAGTATGTACTATGTATATTTATATATTAAATATATAAATGCATCAAATTTACATGTGTAAATATTTTCAAAATATAATGTATAGGGTATTTACTTATTTATTCTAAATATAATGTGTGGGTATTTACACAGTACACACACATAAATTATGTAAACAAAAACCTTCATTTTGGATGTAATTAATCACAATTAATCATTTGACAGCACTAATTACAAGTAATATTAGAATCATTTTTTATGTTTTAATTTATTCATTCATGGGAATTATAATTAGTTGCAACAACAAATAATGTTCAATAATATGCTTTAGGTTTTAAAATTTCAAATGCCTAAACACTCTTCATCAGATTTTTTAAATATACAGGTTTAATTTATCTCTGCACCAAATAACATCTACTTGTACTGTGGTTTTGACCCTTGCTTCCAAAACCCAATGTTACAAATTATTGTGAATATCCAGCGCCTTGCATTAATTCTGAGAGAGATGTAGGGGAGAATAAAAATGAAGTTAAGGGGCACAGAAAATGAATTAAGGATTAGAAAAAAGAAAGGAGGAGGGGGGGGAGAGTCAAGAAAAGCAGTGTGTTAAGCAATCAAGCAGAAAATGGAGGAACCGATTTATGCACTCTTTCTTTTTCACATACCATTGCTCTTAATGAAGAAAGACCCTGTTTCATCAGGTCAAAAGCTACATTTTTCTTCTTGATCAGTGCGCCTTTTGTGCTCCAAAGGCATTTTCTTCACTCCCATAAAAGGTACATTATTTTTCATTTAAGCCAATGAACTAAACTGCTTTGAAACCTTTACTGGCTGTTTCTATTACATCCATTCTGTGTGGAATCCACCATTTTGTCCAGCTTACCATATATTTGTTTGGCAAAGTTCCAGCAGCATGTAGCTGTTAAAAATTGATCAAAGTGTATTTATTATTTATATTTAGTGAGTTAATTATGGATAAACATTCCTACAGAAGGCCTAATGATATTCAGTTGTGGTGATAATTAAGAAGGTTGCTGATTCTCTTTGACTGTGTCCTCTTTGGTGTCATTGGGCACCTGCCGTGAGGAGTCTTCTCGCCTGCCAGTGAGAACCTCCATCCGTCAGCTACATTGGCATTTTCACAAATGTCATCAGTTACGTTCTGCTTCTTCTCTTGCCTGTCTTCCCAGTTTTTTTCCCACCTCTCTCCCCCTCTCTCTTGTTTATCATTTTTAAAACCAACACACAAACACACACACATCTTCTGCAGAATTATATTTTCCTGCAGTAATCAATAAAACCAGAATAAATCATGCATGTCAGCGTTTGTAAGCAGACGCTATTAAACATATGCTGCAGTATCTATTTAACACTCTCCATCTCTTAAAATGACAAAATAAAGTGCTATCAAATACAGCCCAATATAAGAAGAAAAAGGCAAAAAAAAAAAAAAAAAATCAGGACCTCTAGTGCTTTAATTTAACAAATTAACAACCCTCTGAGCCACAACAGCTCATTCTTTAAGGTAAAGCTATAGCTGAAATCCTAGAATTACTCTTGGGACCCTCTCTTGATGATATGTTGCATTCATGTCAGAATGAATGTCTTTACGAGTTAAGTGCGCATAAATACCACCATAAAGATATAATTACAAGCAGGCAACTGCTCATTTTCCTTAAGCCCAGACATTCCAATTTGAGGTCATGTCAATAAATAATTAAGGAGGAAGAATTGATCATTATATGTTGTAATTGTGAGTTTGTGTTGGTTTAATTTAGCTTAGTGAAACTAAAAATGGGTCAGAGTTTAAGAGATACTCTTATTTAACAAAGATGCATTAAACAGATTGAAAGTGACTGTAAAAATTGCTCTTTTTCACACACAAAATGCAGTTGAACATATGTAAAGATACAAATGCTGTCACTGGGGTGGTAGCTTTTCAATAGGTACACTTTTGTACCTATTAGGATCAAATATGTATACTTTAAGGTACCAAAATGGACCCTTTAGGTACAAACATGTAAGGTACCAACCCAGTGACAGCTAGCACAAGAACATGTTTTCAACATGATGCGTATTAATCAGCGTATTACATTTATTTCTGAAAGATCACGTGATACTGAATACTGAGTAATTCAGCTTTTCCATCACAGGAATAAATTACATTGTTAGGAAATGAAAAGGAAAGGTACAACTGCTAACCAAAGTCATTGAATGGCATCGTAACTCCCAAACACGTGAGGGAATTCCCAAAAAAACATAAGCACAGAAATACATCCGTTCTGCATTAAAGTGGTTAGCACTGATCAGGAACAGAAGTGCAGAGCGGTCATCGGTATTTAACGTAAATGCCATTCTGTAAAATAGCAGGCGAGTTTAGGGTTATAGCCTTCCCTCTTGAATCCAAACGGATTTCAAACTGCTTCTTTCCCCTCTTCTCCTGCTCCTCCCTTCTCATTATCATTCTCCTCTCCTCTCTCCACCCTCTCTTTCTGCACCACTTCACACAGACCTGCTCACTAGCTATCCGGACACATAATCAATAGAGCGAATGCCAGGGGGAGAGCTACTACATGGATTTCCAATGGGCTTCTACTGGCGCAAAGGAAAAAATAGATGGACAAAGATAAAATATGAGCACCATAGCAGCACAACCACACACGCTCACCTTTCACCTTTCACTCTAATTGGGTAAACCGAAGTGCTCTCTGCTCTTTAGCTAGCAGCGTTATAAAGGTACAGATGTGAATGCTATAGCAACAAGTGAAAGTGGAGCTTGTTCTCAGTGTGTTGCTCCATGAAGCTCTGCAGACTATAAACAGCACGGCAACAAACGGTTCGGTTTATCTAAAGAAGAGTTTTCTGCTCTTTTAAATTGGTGTTTAAATAGTTTCTTCCATCAGGAGGGTTTATGTGATTGCATTGTGTTCTGTTTGGATGAATAGTTGCCAAACCTCAAGTCCTGCAAGTGTCTTATCTCTCAAAGGCTATAATGTGGACTAAATGACTCATCAAAGATGTTTAAATGGTTTTTAATGTAGACTGTGAGTTGTATTCCCACCACGAGGCAGATTTGGGATAGCTGATTGATTTGGTTGAGTAACATTAGTGTGATAATGCTACAGTCTTCAACAACCCTGCTGCTGTCTTATCTGGAATATCACTGAGGCAAGCTAGTGTCTGTGAATGAGTTAATATCTCCTTTTCTGACAGGAGAGAACGTCAGAGAAAAGGGAAAATAAGGGCAAGCAGATATGATCTGTTCCACCTTTGTATAGGATAATGCCAGAGTGACCAGGCAGTTTTTGTTTTTGCCATATTTAAACAGTTGTTTAAATACTGTAAGCATAAAAATAAAGATACTTGACTTCTTTATGGGGTTAATGCAACATTAAAAAAATAAATCACCTGGGTAATTCTTTATATTTATGTATTTCTATAAAAACATTATATTAAAAGATTAGTTCTCCCAAATGTCGTTCCGAGGGTTACTTACCCTTATGTCGTTCCAAACCCATAAGACCTTCGTTCATCTTCAGAACACAAAATAAGATATCTTTGATATCAGAGCCATCTGTCCTTCCATAGACAGCAATACAATTGAAATGATCTCAGGTACCCAAACGTGGTAAAAAAAAAATTGGTAGTGACATCAGTGGCTCAACCTCACTTTTGCTATGCTACGAGAATACGTTTGTATGCAAATAAAACAAAAATAGCATAATTTACTCTTCTCCTGCGACTTACTGTACGTCTTCCGCCATGCTCAGCGCACCGTATACTCAAGCTTTAAAGTATTTGACGTAATCAGCCTTGTTTACATCAGGGTGAAAGATCTGTGTTTGCGCCTAGAAGAAAGCATATGCTTACACAGTAATATTCTCTAAAATGGCGGAAGACGTAAGTCATAGGAGAAGAATGGTTGAGTATATGATGTTATTTTTGTTTTCTTTGTGCAAAGAAAAGTATTCTCACATCGTTAAACTGAAGTTGATTCATTGATGTCACATGGACATTTTTGGGTGAACTAACCCTTTATGTTTCCATGAATCAAAATGCAATTATTGAAACAATTACCCTAATTAGATTAAGATTTCTGTGGCTTAAATAGAAATGTACAAAGAATGCATATTTGTGACTGTTAAAAAAGGTAGATTCTATATAGTTTCAGTGTAATCCAGATTTACTATATTTGTCATGTTGTCGTTGTCATGATTTTGAATGATTCTGTTGATGGAATGATAAAACTGGCAAGCGATTACACCATGTTATTAATACCCCAGTGCATGCTTGGAAGAGAAACTGGACTGAACTACAAAATATTTCCATTTTTGTATAAACAATAAAGTAATTCTTCAAAGAATAATAATTTGATATCATATTAAAATAAAGTGCATTAAACGTTGCATGCTCACTTGATTACACACAAAATTGCATGTTAAAGAAACAAGCCATTCTGTTTTGTTAAATGTGCATTGATGTGATTTCAAAAATCGCTTGAGATTTATGAATACGAAGTGTGATGGAATCCTCATTATAAATTTACAGCAGCCTGAAACATAAAAATCCAGCATATGCTTGGCTCCCACAGGCTCAGCCAGCGCCTTGAAGTGGAACTGTTGAACAAAATGTGTAGGTCCTTTTAATCTAGGTTAGGGATGAATAAATCTCTCTTTACAATTAAAAAGAGCAGCTGAGATTTGATTTTAACCTTAAAGCACCCTAACCATTAAACAACAGCTTGAGCACATATTGAATTTTCATATTGTGCTTCAAAGCTCTTTAAGATACTAGATACATTAAGCCCATAATATTTGAAAGGAAGGTGAATTGATTGAACCTGATCAGTTGCTAATAAGTCTTTACTAGCAAATCAATACAAAATGCACATTGTGGTTGCTACAATCAGCTATAGTATACAAATTACACAGGCACAGACTTTAAAAGAGCTCCTTTTTTCTTGCTCCACTACTTGGCTATAGAATGATCCAAATTTCCCTAGACCCGAAATGAAAAGACTTCTTCCCCCAAGGCATAAGGCATGGAAATCAATTTATGCCATATTTCTTTTATTGAGACAGCACTGCAATTTGCTGTCTCTGTGAGACCCTGTACAGACAGCAGACTGTACAGGGTCTCACAGTTTCTTTCTAGGTCATAGAGACTTAGGATACTCATTTTTGATAGTGCTGAGGGAAAACCCTAGAAAACAGTGTAAACGGGTTCTGCATGCAAATGCAAACGTTTAAAGGTAGAAAATGTGTGTGTTCAGCATCATCGTTACCTGAGAACACTGTGCACAGAAGCCGATGATCACAGAGGTTAAGAACAGGGTTTTCTGAGGTATTATAGATAATACACAAGCTCTGTGTTCTCAATGTTTTAGAAGATTGTTTAAAAAACCTGTATCCCTAAAGCAATGAAGACAGCTGTCAAGCTATTATTTTGAATGTTTTTCATTATATAGCAAGATGGGGGATTATTTGCTATTGTGGGTTAGTTCATTCTTTTCTTTCTTTCTTTCTTTCTTTCTTTCTTTCTTTCTTTCTTTCTTTCTTTCTTTCTTTTTTTTTGCACATTGTCTTCATTTTGAGCATATCTGCCCTTGTGCCATTGTCATTCCTAAAACATAGAGGCAGCTATACAAGTAGATAGTCATGTGGAATATCTCAAGGTTATGTGTTTAACCCTAGTTCCTCGAAGGAACGAGACAGCGCATCGACAAGACGCTAAATGTCGACCAACCCGCAGTGTTACAAATGTTGGCCATAGAGACCCCGGCAACAGTAGCAAGGCCTTGGAAGCCGCCACACTTCTTGTTGAGTGCGCTCTGACTCCTAGCCTCGGCAGGAGACCAGATGGCTCATAAGCGGTCGTAAGCGTAAGCACTCATAGTCTGCTTGGTCATGGGCAACCCTTTCTTGGGGGGACCACAGCAGACGAGCAACTGCTCAGTCTTTCTCCACAGGGCAGCTCTGTGGACATATGTGGACACATGCAATTTAGCTTCTGCTGGCCAGGCTCCCTAAAGGGAGGAGGACTGGAAGCCTGTAGTACAACTGACTGTGGTGTGACCGTAGGTACCTTAGGACTGTAACCCAAGAGACCTGTGGCGAGGAGTTGTGCCCCCTCAGAGTGCATGATGGTGCCCCTTGCCTGTGAGAGGAGGTCCTCCTGACTGGAATCTCCCATGGAGAGCCATCTAGGAGGTCCGTCAGTTCCGAAAGCCATACTCGGCCTGGTCAGAACAGCACTACAAGTAGTAGACTGACTGCGTCCCAGCGCACTCTTTCCAGAACTCCTGGGAGCAGAGTGAACGGGGAAAATGTCTGTACCATGGCATTCAGCCCCACGGAGCTGGATGGACTAGAGAGGAGGTGAATGAACATTGCACATTCTAGAGCTGCGAAAAGATCCACCGTTGCTCAAAAAAACTCTCCAGATCTGCTCCACCCCATGTAGCATCCATTCCCCGGTCCTCAGCCCCTGCCTCGACAGGATGTCTGATCCTACGTTTAGATGCCCGGGAATGTAGAGGGCTCTCAGTGAGAGGAGTCTGTCCCACACAAGGAACTGGTGCGCCAGTTTGTTTAAGGGGCGCGAACGCAGACCTCCTTGGTGGTTGATGTAAGAGACCACAGATGGGTGGTCACTGCGCGCCAACACATGTTGATCTCTTACGTCTGGGAGAAAGTGTTTCAACACATGAAACATGGCAAGCATCTCCAGGCAGTTGATGTGCCAGGTGAAATGGCAACCTCTCCACAGACCGTGGGCTGAGCGGTCCCTCATGACCACTCCCCAACCAGTGAGGGACTCCCAAAACCGGGCCCTGATACAGGAACCAAGGTTTCCTCCACATATCAAGTCTCTCGCTGGAGACCGCTGCGCCCTGGAACACTGGCAGGGTTAACAGACCGATCTTCTGAGGGCACTGAGGAGAGACAGGCACCGTGTAATGCGGTGTACGCCGCTCTTTGAGGACTGACAATGTGAGCTCCACTCCCCAGCTGCTAGTAATAGAGCGATAGATCTAGGTGGAGATAGGGTGAAACCGTCTCCAACCCGTCCCAGATCCAAATGTGATCCTTGTGATCTCAATCGAACCTGAAATGCTCAACCCGAAATGCTGCCTGCTCTCGCCCTTGCCTTCACTCATAATTTTTAGATAAAGAGTGATAATAGACAGACAACACCAAATAGACTGACACACACAGAGCGCTTTTGCTGAATGGCACTCCACGTGCTTTTATGCCTTCTTGTCAATGACGTCATCCGCCTATGACGTCTCGCTCATCCATTTGGATTGATTACACATACTATTCAGAGCCGTCACGCTGGAGGCGTTCCCCATAGTGTCTTGTCGACGCGGCTCGAGTTCTTGAAGAGGAACTGTTTAAACAGTATTTTGCTAATCAGAATCTTTTAACCAAACAGTTTTAACATTAATACTTCCAGCTAATGTCCGGCTAATCCATTTTATTTTTCATCCTATTTAATCAACTGGCTACATTAAGTTAGCACGGGATGCCTGCATTACATTACAGGTAGATTAAATGCTATTTCATGTTGACTTTAAGCTTTAGACAATCCCAGAGACCTGTTTTTGTTTTAAGAGTGAGACAGAACTTCTATTCACCTATAAAATGATCAATACTTGTCAGTGTTAGATGGCAGCTGACATATTTTGCATTGATTTTTCCATTGGGCTTAATTCCCCCATAGCTGAAGCACATTGCATCCATCTAAATAAAAGTTGCTATTTAAAGTACAGACTGTTTCTGCATGCAAAGAACGCTGTTTACAAACTGGGGATTGCAGACCACAATTGGGCAATTGGGGGACATTTTAAAAGGAAAAAAAAAATAATAATTTTAACAGTAACCATAACAAAAGATTCCAGAATTGTTCATTTATATTTGCGTTAGCCTGTATCTTCAATCTTACAGATCTTACTGTTTTTTTTTTTCCTGGCCTTTTTCTTTCCTGTTTACTGAGTGTTCTGCTGCTTTCATTACTGATAAAGAACAGCTAACAATCATTTTCCCATGAAAATCAGTATGTAAATGTATTAAATCCATAATCTGTTATACACAGATGTACAACTTCATTGCGACTTACAAAAGCTTGAGCATCCCTGACCTAGAAGACCGATGTATTTCCCACACTTATGTTTGTCTGATGCAATGTGACACCTTCAACACTTCAAGCTAAACAACTAGAAATCAGCTGAATATATAACCTAAGCTCGTCTATTTTATGATTATATGTATCTCTCTGTTACAATCACCTAAAGGGATTCCCAACAGCTCTCATCTCTCTAGTTATCGTCATACCTCAGCAAGCGCTGGACCAGCTCCAGGCTCAAGGGACGATGACTCCCCTCCCCATGCTGACTCAGTCTGTTTCCTGGCAGGCTCGTTCTCTCTCTCTCTCTCTCTCTCTGGCACTGAGCGTCAACAGTTGGACATTTGGAAGCAAAACAGCTTTATGACAACAGTGGGGCGCTGCGGACAATGTGACAAATACAGACTTCATATTGAGCTGCAGATTGCAGTGCTATTGAAAAGTAGATATATAGTAGTCTAGCAGAAGTAGATGATGATTTAACCAAATCATCTTACGAAGCCGAGGGGCAAGTGTGTAAGTGAGGTAAACTAGTTACTGTAGGTGCCATTTGCTAACAAAAAACAATGTGACACAGGTGCACCTGTGAATGGGTTTATTAATGAGAGGGTTCATGAGCCAAAAGCACTGCTATAATTTAATAAATCCAACACTGCTGCATACTAATGTCTGCCTTCATCCAGTAACCGTTTACACTGTCACTTTTATCTAATTTTAGGCTTGAGAGGTAAACAGATGTGTACTGAACTATTCTCTTTTGAAGTATACCCTCTGGTTACAATTACCCAGAATACAACAGTTTGAGCCATATTTGCTGACATTTCTGTTTTTTATAGCATAGAAATGAGTTTTATTTGCGTCCATTTATTTATATTTTTCTCAAGCTTTCGTTTTTTGCCTTGAATAGACATGGTGCGCTCCACTGAAGCATGAGCTTTATATGAGCTTCATATGATCACAAATGTCAAATAAACAAAGCCATCCATCGGAACGCGTTCTCCAATTAATGCCCTCGGTTTACTGCCTTTCGATCAAAGAAATTGCGGGAGTAATTAGAAAATCTCATTTGCGGCTCGCACATCAGCCTTGAGACTCACTCACGGTGGTGATGAATGGCCACAGCCCTTTCAGGCCAGCGAGTGTATAATGAACGCCACAGGCATGCAGTGTGTCAAAGTAATTGATAGCCTGGGTAACTGTCACTTTGCCTGTTCACTGAGATGTCCCTGGGTTGTATCTGCTACAGAGTCATGGCACTACGGTTTCTTACACCTTTTTGCTTGCTGCAAGGCATGGCTAGACTTGAACTGAACTTTGGCGAACACAATGCAACTTGAATATGTTGGCTGTTTCATATGTATCACCTTCATCTTGTTCTGCTTGTTTATGAAGTAAAACTGCTGCTTCAATGCACCTTCAAAGGACTCTACACATGGCTTAACGCATTATGCAATCATGTTTGAATGGTCACACGTGATGCCTTAATCAGAAAAATGTAAAACAATGATGTTGGACAATTTTGAGGTCAGATGGAGTTTGGTACTACTTCAGTCTAATAGCTTTTTATATGCAACTTACAAACCCCCATGAACCTTATTTATGAAGCCAGTAAAGCACCACGGAGAAGGTTCCTCTAGAAAAATAACTATGATCAACTGATGCCTTGGTGTTCCTTTTCCACAAAAAAGATTTCTCCAATACAATACCAATGCAATATCACAAGTTTGTTTATTGGCCTACAATTTTTGTTCAGTAAAACCAACTAAAACATCTCTTCTCTCTGACAATCTTTAAGTTGCTAGTAAATAGCAAACTATGGTTTTACCAGGCTTTTAGTTATAAAAAGAGCAAGATCTTCAATATGTCCCATCTCACCTCGGTTTTAACTGAAAATTCATCCACACTGTAAAGCATATCATTTTATGTCTGAGGTCTACTAGAAAAATCTACAAGAGACACATAGAGATACAGTAGCTTCTAGAGGTAATTGTATATACAGTTAGATTTTGTGGCCTCATAAAGGCCTGTGAATTATATAACCGGACTGAAAGAGAAAGCGTGGACACTTCTGTGGGATTCTCTGCCATACATGCTTATCAGTAGCCTTCGCTAAGCACATTAATCCACAAAGAGCATTTCTCACTCTCCTTTTTTCAGTGTAAACATAAGCGAGACTGAGCCTTCTAAGAAACTCTTCTGCAAGCTCTTCTCCTCTCTAACTATCTTTCATGATGTACAGTCAAAATAGAAGCCCTTTTTGTAAAGCAGACAATCATTTTCCCTCTCACACCCAAGGGCATCATTCCCTACTCTCAGACCAGCTCATATGACTAGAGTGATTTTCCAAGTCAGAAAATCACCTTAACACCAATCACCGATCAATGTAAATCTTTCATCATATCTGCAATAGACTGTTATTGTAAAACGGTATTTACATTTATGACTATAGCATACACCGTGACAACTGGAGCAAAACAGGGCAGCAACACAGTGGGCTTCCAGTGAGGATCTGGGCCTGGCATGCAATTCAGAGCATGACATTATTTTGTTAGTCATGCATACAGGGCCACATGGATCACAGCTGTTAACAAGTGCTTGCAGTAACCCCCACAATATCCTCTGTTACACCGACCTGAGCAGAACCATAATAGTTTGATTTATATTATTGATCTGGCTCAACAGACAGAAGGTAAAGTGATAACGGTGAAAATATTTTAAAACAGTATCGACAGTGCACAGCTAGAGACAGGAAATAAACATTAAAGATGCATGCGGACATGATCTATACATATTTACCAATACTTTAAACAAATACAGCACATTTTGGTACCCAATGACTAAAATCAGAGGCAAAAATAGTATTTATAACTATTAAATACCTTTAATAAACTATTATTAAATTAGCCTAGCATGGAAAGGAACTATAGTTTAAAATACATTACATATAATATATCCGCTTTAAATTATTTTTGTCTGCCCCACCAAGGTCTTGGCTTTTTGAAAGTCAAATTTTCCACATTTCATTTAAAATTTTGCAAATATGCAAATATCTAGTGGAGCTTGAGCGCACTCGCATCATATCATCTCCCCTGGACTCAACATCCCATCATGCACTGCACACCCACACCTGTTCACATTCAGTAATTATCACCCACAGCTGTTATCCATCACCACACCCACTCACATGCAGCGTCCGAAATCGCATACTGCTTATGTAGGTACTACATTTATAATTGAACGTACTACCCGACAGTTAAAACAGTAGGTTCTATATAGTATGAATGTGGGTAGTATGAATGGAATTCGGACGTACTACATCCGCCATA
>JAUCMS010000012.1:14473006-14494122 GCA_032357445.1 Enteromius radiatus | reverse complement strand
CTCCCGGAGCCTCATGGGATAGGAAAGCGTCCATGGTATGCCTACTATAGAATTCAGCCGGAAGCAGTAGGTCATCCGGGTACTTCTCGCCTACTGCTTTTCGAATGCTATGAATTCGGACATACTACTCGTCTCGCATACTGTTTTTCACGTGCTATATAGTAGGGAAGTAAGCTATTTTGGATGCAGCACATGAAACTGCCACATTCACCCTTAGTCAGACGCGAAGCATTGTTTTCCCTTGTGATCATCCTAAGAGTTCCTTCCTGTTTTGTTTTCATTGTTTTTGACCTCTGTCTGTGCCACCATTCCTGTGATTGTTTGCTGCCAGTCTAGACCTTTGCCTTTGTATTTCGACCACGACTCAGCCTTGCCTCCTCTGTTCCTGTTTGCCTGGTTTTCTGACCCTGCCTGCATGTTTGACATTGAATAAAGCTTGCGAATGGATCCAACCCTGTCAGTCCCCTTCATCACAAGTATCTTATTATGGTAATAATAAATAAATAAATAAATATTTTATGGTGATTTTATGGTGAAGTTATAAATAACTAACATTTGGTCCCGAGCTAGCAATTATTGAACAACAAGCTAAATATGCAAGTTGTTTTATTTATCATTTTATTTTGTTTGCTAGAATCCCTTATTTTTGTTTGGTCATTATTTTTGGTTGAAATATACAGAAATTTTGTTAACAGGGTTTGCCAAAACTCCACATTTTGAATATGCTGCTAAAGTTTTGAACGATGCAAATATGTGAACATATAGTAAGTGCATAATGGTATGGCAGAATACAAGCACTGCACAGCAGCAGAGTCTTATTAGCATATAAAGGAGCTTGTGTTCTTGTGATCCTCTGGCTGATATTAAGTGAGTGTTTTTTGGCTTACTCCCTCTGCACTGTGAACTTATTATGTTTAAAAGTAATTCTGCAATAGAATTCTCTCACAGCAGCTCCGTGTGAAATAGGCCACTGGCAAACTCAAGCATGTAAATGGTTTGGGAGGTACATTACATTTGTGAAAGAAAAGCACGATTCATGAAAATGAATGGAACCTATGTGTTTGTATACTCAAATTTAGCAAAGCCACAGGCCAATGTGGGTTTCTTACACATGTATGGTCAAACGAGCATGTTTATCTGTTTCGCACTAATTGAACTTGTTTATATTTATGTATAAGTGCATTATTGCATGTTTTGAATGCAGTGTGGTTTCCTAACTGCAGCATGCTGCTGGCTGTATGCGGACTAACTCTACGCCGGTGTTTGAAGTGAAAGCCTGGGTACAGGATTGTATGTGTGTGTGTGAGTGTTTGTGGCTTGCATGCTAATGATGAGGCAGTGGTACCAAGCGTGGGAGAGAGGGAAAAAGGTCTAACACAGCCCACGTTGGTGACGTTACTCAAGAGAGGCTTTGCAGCAGCAGAAACACAATTTCACACTTTCCTTTTAGGATTGCTGATTTCAGAAAACATATCATAATTCAAACCAAATGTGCCGTACTGCAAACACCTTTTACTTAGGTTGTATAAACCAGAAGATTTGATTCAGAATTGACAAAAGTAATGATGGTTATTCAGTCGTTTTGCCAGAGAACAACAGAGCCATCATGACAAAGAAATAGATGGATTCATTTGGGTCCCGTCTAAGAGTAGAAATCTATATAGATAGTCTCCTTACATTTCATAGTCTCAACCACTTCTACTTAAAGGCATAATATATGACTATAATATCCATATGGAAGAGCTATTGGGTCACAAATGGAAAAGCTTGGCATTTACTGGTTTATCAGCACTAACGGTCACTTTTGTTTTCAGCAAGCTCATAAGAGCAAGAGATATGCTTGTCATAAATAACATAACATGTCTTTGCCTTTTCCTGACTGGAACATGATGACGGAAATAGTCCTGCACTCTTCTGTAGCTATAGTAACGCTAAAGTATCCACATGCTTTTGTTCTCGGTGTTCCAAAACACATTCTTCTGAAAATGACAGTCATTATCAAAATGCCCCATAATTTCGTATTTTAGCTTTAAAAATGCAAGGTATTTCATATATGACAAATTTCAAATGCCGAATGTTCTTCTTCAATGTTCAATTTAATTCAATGTTTCTTGCCATTTTCTTCTAATTGTTTGTGAAATTTAATAGCAATTCCAAGCGTATGACAACAGTACATGAACCTATGAAGTCACGCTTATGCTCACGACATGGATGGGTAGACGAACACAGGGGAATCCTGCTGGTAGTGTGTGATGAGGTGCTCTTGACGCCCATTGAAACTGATAAGAGTGGAGCATACAAATTAGGAAACTAATCTCCGTCACACTGTCCCGACTGTAATCACTCGCTCATTTTCATCCACACTGTTGCTGTTCCTCCGCAATTTACCGAGTAGTCAATGAACTGAGGGATGAACGTGCACTAACTTCGAATTAGTGTTCGGCATCCTCACAAGGAAAGACTCAGGGACTATAGGATATAGGATATAACCATGGTTAAAGGTGGTGTTCTGTGCAGAAGCTTATATCCAAGTACGCAGCCTGCTTGGAAAAAGCTTTGTCACAGCTGCACCGCAGAGCTCATGATTTTCTGAGCTTCAAAATCAGCCTGGCACCACATATAATTGTATTGTCGGCAGCCAAAGGTTAGAGCAAGTATTCTGAATGCAGGCCAGAAAAAAATATTTCTCTAAGGATGCTATACTTCAAAGTTGAGACAAGACAAGATTCTCCAAAAAAAAAAAAAGACTTTTACAGAAAAAGGCTAGATACATTATGAGCTAGTTTAGTTGCACTTTAGTTTTCTGAAGTTTAAAATTATTGGTGTACCCGTAAACCAATTACATAACGTTGGTTATAACATGCGCCGACTCAAACTTCGACTGTAAACACAGGTATGGGCAAAAAACAAAACCATGAAGTGAAATTATGCCTCTTAATTGCAAGATTACAGCATGTCGTGGATAATATTTAAGGTCTGGAAAAGAAAGTAGACAGTTACTGATCGGTAACAGTTGATAATTTAAACTTTTCCCAAAACCTGTCGGAAGTAGGGCCACAACATCACCTCCATTCAAAATATGAACCATGTTCGGACTTCAATTTGCAAATACTGGGAATATTCTACACAACAGAGCAGATAAATTTAGCATTACATCACTTGCTCATAAATGGATGCTGTCAAAATGTGAATTCAGAGAGAAAAACATTGTGATGGCACCCATTCAATGCAGAAGATCGACTGGTGAGCAATGATGTAAAGCTACACTCTTACAAACCTGCTTCAGTAAAGAAGCCAACAGCTCTACATCTTGATTGGCCTAAAATCAAGTAAATATTCACAAAATGTTTAGCAAATAATACATTCTAATTCTATTACTATTATTATTGAATGTTTTTTTTGTGTCCACACCTTTTATTAGGCATGATTTACATTTTATATCAATCAGTTGTCATTGCTTTACTAGATTTCCTTTCTTGAGATAAAGCTCAGCAAACATCTTGACATGCAATCATTAATAGGTCAAAGCATGCATAGCATGTTGCAGGAGAGAAATATAGATTGCCTGTCAGAGTAGCCATGGAGACTACTTGCCGCACGTGTTTCTGGGTGCGCACACTCACACCCACTTGTACATTCACAATTATAGATTGTATAATCGCAACCATTGGGTCAAAATGCCTTTAATATTTACTTTATTGATAAGGAATGATATAATGGGTGTTTTTATGTAAGATATTGTATGTATTTGTCGATTTAAAGGGTACATAACACACATAGTTTCACCCAGTCACATAGAAGTACTACAACCTTTATATCTCCAAAAAGTCTTTTGTTTTATCATATTTATATAAAAATGATACAGCTTCTCTCCAAAAAAAAAAAAACCTGAGCTCCTGCAGTGTGGGCGGAACCAAAGAGTGACGACCACTTGCCAACTGTAACAAAACACAGACATTTCATGCCGTTTCACTTAACGAACAAAGTTATCTTTCTCTTACAACCAAAAACAAACTTCTTTAGAGACAGTCTTCTCGAGCGTGTCTCGTGGCATGCAGTGCAGCCAATTGAAGCTCTTTGATGGGTGTGATCTCGCTCTCTCTAGGCGGAAGCGAGCTTCCGGGAGAAATGCCCATATAAGGAGTTCCACCGTCGTCTATGTCATGAAGACCAACAATCAGAAAAAAAACTTGTTTGAACCCAGAAGTAAGATGATTTTTGTTACAGAAATACTCTCGCGGTTGGCAAACCAACTAACAGGTGCTTTAGCGCCACCTATTGGACTGGAGTGTGGAGCAAATGTTTGGAAGAAAATAAAAGTATACCATTTGTAACCTTTATATTCATTCAAACAAAACTTTCTCTTTCAGAAATGTAATTAACTGTGTATATATTAAGTATATTTTCCAATGTAAAATGTATATTTTTCAGTGTGTGAACCTACAGTATGGTGAATGACGTCAATGCCACATCTATGTGCCTGGAGTGGTTTAATGGGGCATCTATATGCTCTGACATACATCCAAATTATATTTAGAAACTTTGTCTATGCTTAGCACTAGGATCCAACTTTTCAACAATGTAAACAAAACTAAATGCATGAAACTGCATTGTACTCCCCCTTTAAGAGCAAGAGGAGGCCAAACTCAATTCTATGTTTAGGGGTGTGAGTTGCGGCTTTCTTTGCATGTGGCGGGTGTGTTTGTCTGTCTTTGTATTTGTTGGTGCATTCCAACTGGATAAATCACCCTTCAATGGGTACTTTCGCACAAATAGTTGAGTCTCAGGGTCAGAAACCCTTTAAAAAAATTTGTCAAACAGCCCCCACATCAGCACATGTTGTTCAGGAGGGTTTAAGAAAAATTCTCCTCACTCATTAAAAACAATCTCCAGCATGTTCAGTTGTCAGACAGGACTGGAACTACAAATGGGACTGGCTTCTATGATCAGAAATAAAAAAAAATAATAGCTCATTAGCAGCAGACACTCAAGATGGGTTTGGTGAACACAGGGATAAAAAGTACTCCATCTTGTTTAGACACATGGCATCATGGATTCTATTATATACCATATATTAGCTAACTCTGTTAGAAATCTTATAACGGGCCATGGTTGGGTCTTCCACTGGGAGAATAATCCAAACACAAACATCAAAATAAACACAAGAATTAGACACTGAGCACAAAATGAAGCTTTTGCCATGGCTGTCCCAGTCCTCTGACCTGAACCCTGCAGAAAATGAGTGAAGCGAACTAAAGAGGAGAAGCACCATCATGAAGCTGGTATTCTGAAGGATCTGGAGTGATTCTGCACGAAGGAGTGGTCTCTTTTCTCTTATCAGGTGTTCTCCAAACTCTTCAGGCGTTACAGGAGAAAACTCAGAGCTGTTATCTTGGGAAAGGGACATAGCAATAATTGGGTGCCAATAATTGTGGCTAACATGAGTTTTACTCCCCATTTTCACTTGTTTTACTTCAATGATTTTTTTTTATGAAATACCAAAAGGATAAGTAATACAGATTTATTTTCTAAGCACTCTAAGGACTCTTATTGTGAAGTGTGTTCCCCACAGTTTCAGTGTTTCCCCTGTTCTGCCTCTGCTCCCAGTTTCCATAGTTATTAATCAGCTCCGCCCCCTTGTTAACCTTTTGTCTCCGCCTTTAAAATCTGTTCGTCAGTTTAACCACTGAGTATAGAGTGTTTTCCCCTTTAATTAGTATTAAGCGTTTCATTGTATCCTGTTATTCTGTGTTTTCTTGGTTACCCTTGCCTTTCATTTTGGTTTGGATGTTGTACACCCATCGACTGACCCTTGCTACTGCTCTGCACTATTCTTGTGTCTCTGCCATACCTGTTTGCCTCTATTTGACCCAGCCTGTACAACCATGTTTGTAAAAAAAGCCTTGCATATGGATCCACGTGCCCCCGTCTCCTTCATCACACTAATGATCATTTATACAACTTAATAAAATATTAATTTCTACAAATAATATTATTAACCAAGATTAGTAAAAGGGGGTAAGCGTATTAGGCATTATTTCATGTTAGCTGAAATATTAACAAGCTTTATTCTAAAATGCTACCAACTAAGATTAAAATACAAATAATTATCCAAACATTGGCTTAAATGAAGTGCACTTCATGCCCATTGGAACTGATAAGTGAAAGCTTTAAATTAGAGAATTAGTCTCTGACACACTGTTCTGACTGTGACCAATTAGTTTCACATTTCCAGCTTTTTAGTTTTCTGCTGCAAGTTCTACAGACTGAGGTGAACCCACCCTTACTGAACCCAGCAGAATCACCAATAAAAATAAAATAAGTCTAAATGTGTGAAATCAAGAAAATCCCAATTCCCTAGGTCCATTGCTACCTATTAGCAGATAATTTGATTCAGAGTGACATCCATTATTCATGTACATACATCGATTGCAGTAACTCTCCTGCGGAAGAAACCTAGGGTCAAGCGTTTAACACAAGGATAGTTTACAAAGGTTTATACATTGAAATTTTTCTTTTTTCTCATGAGTAACCTGTACTGAAATCTTCAGAATTCATGTTAGCAATCTTTATATGCTTGACAACAACTATCCCTGCATGTTTAATAAAACATTTTCACAATAGTCCCATGGTATCCAACAAAACTGTAAAATGACTTCTGTAGACCATGGATAGCCTACTATACTACACTACACGTTCATATAAAAACTGGATATGAGAAAGGGTGTTAATGGAGGGAATTTTTATCCTGGAAGCTTTCACACCACATGTATGACACTCTTTGGGGTGTTAATCTGGGCCAAAGCTAGTATGTGCTTCACGCTGTGGTGCTTTAGTATTTGGGGCATGAATTTGTTAGGCAAATAAAAAGTTGGAACAAATATGGCATTATATGGTATTTTCAGGATAGTTTGTGAAATAAATCTAGAAGATAAATCCATTAAAAACAGAAGCACTATGAAAATAAATATACTCCCAGCCTGCAAATGTGTCCGTTTTTCCATGAAAAAATGTGCAGAGATACTCTATTTGTGTGACTACAGTATATTTACATTATGTAAAGCCATTCAGTATGTGCTAAGTGCTTTTAAAAGTGATTTGATAGAAACTTAGTTCTAAAGGCCGACAGGTCAGCTTCATCGACATAAAACTATCACAGATACATTAGCAAAGAGCAGCTAAATGCCATCAATTGTAGACAGATAGAGAACGATTTCAAGTATATTTTAATGTAAGGAAAACGTTTCAGAAAACATTTTCAAAGCTAAACATTTTAGTTTTTCTTGGCAGCTTTCTTCAGTAGGGTGCCAGCTATAGTGAGACAAATCATGCCACAGCCTGTGTGTGAATAGCAGAGGCAAAACCCTAACACCCAAGAGCCCTGTTTTCTGAAGACTCCCTCTAGAGAAAATCATAAATAATAAAATAAACTACAGTGCTTCGGCACTGACAGATATACAGTGTGCCTGCTTTCACACATTATCACCCTTAAATCTGACACTGTACATTTAAATTCTAACACACTGACAAAATATGCAATGTGGGTCAATGACATGATTATTAAATACAGTTCTTATTTAGAGTGACTTGAATACTCCTTTATTATAATGCAAATGCTTTTCATTTTCATTAATTGAATTTTCTTTCAACATGTTTTGGGTGCTGTAAAAAAAAGTTAAAGATACTGTTAATGATAATTAATAATTTATTGGATTTTGCACAGTCATGCATTAGTCATGTACAGTATTATTATTATCATATATATCATAACCCTCATTAAGCGCCATATAGATCATTTGACTTAATTAATTTATTTTTAATTTTTACTAATGGTTAGACTACATGAGTGATTAAACTGAAATCAAATGAATACAAAATTTTAATTAAAAATTTAACACATTTTTTTGTTTAAATTGTGCTTTGAATGTATCATTTTCAGTGCACGTATGAAGAATTTCAGTTTGAAAAATAGACAAACAAGTCATTTCATTTAAATATTATTACAATTTTAGGTAATATTGCAATAAACCTAGCAATAAAAATGCACTAAGGGAACATTGTGGATGAAAATACAGTGTTCATTTCAACTTCTCTGGATTTTATGTTCTGCTGTTCAGTACTTATGACCCTGCACTGTTAGCCCATTTTCTCTCTCTAATATTGGCAAATGAGGACGTAAAGCCAATATTTTAATACACAAAGGCAAATTAAAATTGAGAAAAGCAGTTAAGGCTTCAGGCATTATCTCTCAGTCTGCAAGGAGACATCTCATTTACAGTTTGCCTTCACTCTGCAACATTAAAATTCGAAAAACAACCCAGACTATTTCTTCTCACTTTTCTAAACATTTCCCCTTGTCTCTGGATGGGTTGCCTGCTTACGCTGCCCTTGGACTGTTTTGCCGTTCTGGGACTCCCGTAGCTTCCGCAGATCATAAACACATGCTCAATGCTTTTATTTTCATATTTGGATTACTTAGAAATCTACAAAGATGTTTTTTGAACTGCTTTCATCAACACATTTGTCCTTTGGTGCATCTTCGAGTCATTTGGGTGCTTTAATAGCGCAAGCAAAAGCAGGCTGTTTATTTGAGAGCTCTGTTTAAAAGACTCCATTAGAGATGAATATCATTACTACAACAGAGCGAAGACTGTTTGTCTTAATTGTTTATTTAATTGACCTTGCAGAGCTGGTTCATGAGACCCAAAAGAGGCAAGACTATTTTTGTGGCACAGCTGAGACGAACCATAAGGTTTGGATGAATCATCTTTTAGCCCATTAGCAGTGACGGTCCATACATCATAAGAAAGTATTGCGCTCGTCACTTTAAAGAACATCTTTGACCATCTGCGCAATGTGCCTGTACTGTGGCATTCATACATCATCATCCATCCCGTGTGTTTGGTAGGAGGACAATCAACGGTTTATTCTTGGCTGACGGCTGCATTCTCCAACCTTCTGCCATCTACTGCTGCCACAACACCACTTGTATCAAATGTAAATATACCATTGTGAAGTCAGTTATAGGAGCAAAAATAAGACACACACTGTCCTTTGGGATGTCTCCCTGCGTTTCACACAATACATGTCAAATTTCTGCTTTCCAGGGGGAATAATTGTGTTTTGCAAGTGTACACTTTCCTAATGTAGTCCTTCAGATCTGTTGTCAACGTGTCTGTGTAAATACTGGTATTTAAAATAGCCTCAAGCAAGGACATGAAGTGTTAACAGAAAATCAAATAGAGCCAGATGATGATTTACAATATGCCACTGAAGGAACACTGATATTAGTTTTACAGCTCTGAAGCGTCGCCTCAAGATGCAGGAGAAGAGGATTACGACACATAGTTTTAGATCTTCTGAGTAAAAGATGACTATGAACAGTGTTGCATGACTGATGTTGCAATATCATCAACTCTGGGCATTTAATCTTACAAAATGATCAAAAGTAAATGTCTGTGCTGCACTGTTGAATATAATTTTTGGAGTAATGATATCAGTGTGAAGATTTACTCTTTTTAATCCGCATTGTGCCCTACACCGTGAACATGTGACATAGATTTGAATTTCATATTCAATCTATTTGACATTCAGGTCGAGCTGCTTCAATTCCTATCTTCTCTTAAGCATTAATATCAAATTCTTAGCACTTTCATCTCAGAAAGGCAGAGGTTTTTCTTTTAAAACAGGATTACAGCTTTTTTATGTAAACTAAACAGTGGCAATAATTGTGAAACTGATAAGGCCTCAGCCTCATTATATGCCACAGTCACAGAACTGTCCAAGGAATAAAAACATCTATGAATGTGCAGTCACCCTTTTAAGAGTATGTATTAATGACAGAAATATAGGTAACCATGGCTACCAAACAGTAATGGGCCACCTGTGGGCTACTGTTTCAGTGAGGACGTCAGTAGTTTCAAAACATTGATGAGATCACATGTTTGATAGAATAAAAATGCTGTTTGTTCACTACTATGTAGGCCAATTTGACTCCAGTTCTCTCGTATTGTGTTACAATTCTCAGTTATCATGCCCTTATGTTACAGTCACAAAAAGAGGTGTGAAATGTGAGAAAGCGTATAACAGCCTACCTCCCATTTTCATTTTGAAATATGTAATTTGAGCATCTGCCAAATATAGGTCTTTTCAATGCCCAAAACTGTTTTGAAATAAGCATAAAATCCTGAATTTAATGTCTTCTGTCTCTTCTTTTGCATTTATATTTAACAGATATTGGCAAACCAACTTAAGATGCATTTCCGCCATCTACTGGACTGGAGTGATGTGAATTTGCTGCAATACAAGTGGTAAACACATACTTGTGGTAATTGTAGTCCTTCTGTAAACTTATTTATTTTTTTAAATAATCACAGCTTTTAAAATTAAAATTTGAAGTATGCTGCTAATTAATGTTTTAGAACAGTGTTGTTAAGTAGGGTCAGCCACAAAACTTTGTTTTATTAATAAACTCGAAACTTCTGTAAAAAATTAATAAATAAAATAAAATAAACATAATATAAAAATAAATTGTCTAGGCTAAAAACATGCCTGTCCTGACTGGAAATGCTAATTCTTTTTTTTTATGACTACAAGTTAAACAGTTCTATTCAGCTACACCGCTGGCTTTATGACTAAAATCGGAGTGTTTTCCAACCATCTGCAATTATTTAAATCGTATAAAAATATTCATGCTCCACACAGTGCCGCACCACTACGTCTATAGTTACATATCTCGCTTTACAATTTACCCTGTCTAGCAACTCGAAGTGTTGGGAATTCCAGGATCTGACCATTCATTTGCTTCAATTTTCCTTATGATCCACCTTAAATGACTGATCCCACACACAAGTCCCTCCCTCTCCGCCGCAGCTCTCCCAACCCTCAGACTGAATCGCTATCTTCCCTCTTTCGATTTCCAGCCACGGCAACCAGTGATTTAAACTGTCTTTTTCGTTGCGCGGTGAAAGGTTGCGTTTATCCGCACTTTTCCCGGCGGTTAAACGGGGATTAAAGAAATAGAGCAGTTAACACGTAGGAAACAAGATTGAAAACCAAACAAAACTTGGATCTGTTGCGTTTGCGTTCCGTAACCAAAGCGGAACATACCTCAGTCCCTCTTGTGATTATTTCCTCTTTCTCTGGACAAGAAAAGGCTGTTGGATTGGGTTCGAGCAGACGGGCTTCTTACTTCTCAGCGGCGTGAGCGTGACACAAGTTTATACATGTTTTTAGCCTAAACGCGGAGGTCACGTTTTACATGTAGGAAAAGTGACTAATTCCATCCTGCTGGTTGACTGGCACCAATTCTAAAGTTGGTTTCCAGATGCAGAGTAAACAAACACGGTTTGCAAGCGAAAAAAGACACTGCATATCCGTGCACGCGTTTACTTAGAGACCCTTTGCGTTTTTCTTCATTGGGAGTTTTGAGGAGAAGGCTTGTTTTTGAGGAGCAGGGCTTAATTCTCGATGCACTGAATGAAGAGGAACGTCCCATGTGCGGCTTTCACTCTTTCTGACAACCATTCAGCCCCGAGGTAGGTTTGTTATTTTTCCTGTTTTATCCTATTCATTTCCTTCACTTTGATTTTCCTATCCACAGGTGTGCGCGTGCATGTTCCATCTTGTAAACGTTCCTCAGAGCCGCGCTGTATTTGCTCACGAGACCTGTTTTTGCCTGTTGCGAGTAATCATTTCTGCACAGCGTTCCAGGGACTGATTTAATCGTTTACAGATATAGTTAACTGAAAATCGCTTTTTTTGGTATTCCAGTACCGTTCCGTAACTGCCTATTTGACGTAAACGCTAACGTTACACTTATCGGCTTTTATATCGTTATTTATGCATGCATTGGCGTATTTTAGTGCCATTTTCTGTCAGCGCAGTCTTATATCGTTGATGTGGGGACGTTTTGCACTGCTGGCCAATACGGGCTTTTAATGGTCAGAAATAAACGGTCACATTTCATGTGAAGAGTAAACAGGCTCTCTTGCTGATTGATAAAGAGGTAATCAGTCGATCCCTCTGACGTCACCCCCTTGGGTAAAGTCCACCGCGCCTCTCTCGCGCCTCTCTGGGTGTGTCCTCGCGCTATTGCGTCGAAGGGGAAACCCTGCAATTTGTTCCCCGTGAGGAGCTTCGATTCTCTGTCCTGTGAAGAGAGTAAAACCTGCCTAGTTGTTTCGGAAAGAGAGGAACACGAGGCACATAAGGTTTCGGGTTTGTGTTATGTAAAATATCAGTGTTAAATGAAGATTCAGGTGCGATACAATGTTTTGAAGCTCTCCGTCGCCTTCAGGCGATCGTTTGGCTCAGCAGCCTGAGGTGATAAAGCGGCGACTCTAGTCGTGACAACGTCTCGAAAGGTGAATAAATAAGTTTTGAATATCAAAAAGCGTATAAGCCCTCATTATAACATCACGTTTTAGTATCAAAGTAATTTAGCTATAAATGGTTTAGCATAACATTAGGGACGCCTCAGTTAATACTGACTTCCATGTTTTCCCATTCAATGAGAGTGAATTTGAGGCTGCCAGTCTGTCTGACAAACATCCTTTGTGTTTCGCACAAGAAAACTGGCCAAATAGGTTTTACACAGGATTAACGAGAAATTATAACATTTTTGAATGAACTACTCAATGCTGAAGCTGATCTTGTATATTTTGTGTTAATGGTAATCTTCAGGGCCTCTTGACCCTCAAAAGGTTAGGTTGTGTTTATTTGTTTAGGTTTAATTTTTTCCCTTCTTGGCAAAAATGTTATCTAGATGTTTTGGAGGGCTGCTAACGTTAGTCCTGTGACACAAATCATAGCAGTTAGTTTGTTTACAATGTCACATTCACAAAGTCTCATTGTGCGGATACTGGAAAGCCACCTTTTTGTTTTACGGCCCACAGGGGATGTTCACAAGCTAATCTTCTGTTGGCGTGAGCATGATTTATTTTGTGGAAAATTATGAGAGATGTTTAGTATGCCCACAAAATAATCAGAAGAGAAAGGTCAGTCATTATGAAATATGCTGTGAGTGTGATCACATTTAATCTTATCCCTTCAGATCCACCATAATCCAGGAGAATCCATCCCAAGGCTGATGGACCGTTGTTAACCAAATGAGAGTGATTGGAACTCAGAGATCATGCGATAGATTTGCAAACAGTAGCCTACACCCTTTGCATGTTTAAATGTAAAGCGTTGTTTGTGTTTGCGCAAATACCGCTCATGATGCAGGGGAGTTTATTAGTAATTGGAACCTTCTTGAGGACATCATAAGTAGATATCACTGCTGAACAATACCCCTTGTGTACACGTTCATGTGTGTGGGTGTGCTTTTGCATGCTTTAAACTTTACATAACCTGTAGGGTGGGGGTGTTTGGAGCTATCGAGAAGTTTTCTTCTCTAGTGATTACTCCAGCCGACTGATGCAATTTATTGTTGTGCATATCAAGCTGTGTTTACCCTGCAGAGCATCTGTTCCCTCTAATTAGGGGAGAATTGTACTGTTCAGCCTCCCTCCTCAGACATGATCATGGGCGCTGGTGGTAACATCAGCCTATACAGTGACTCTGGTCTCTCTGGTGTAACTACTGGCTATAAATGGGGAAGCTATATCTACCAGCTCGGACTGTTGTGCCGAAAACACGACTAGAGGCACTTAATGAGCTGTGGGGGATTGTTTAGCGGGAAACAGTGAGGAGGATGTACCTGTTGAATTGGGCTAAAATGGAAAATAAGGCCTTCGTTAGTTGGAGTAGAAGCTTTGACTGTCGCATTATGGTGATATTTCAAAACATTCTATGGTAACATTTCATGAAGGAAGCTGAAGGAATGAGTGATACTTTGCAATATTAAGCCAATTTTTAGGCACCCGTAAAACATTTAGCATTTTAACATTAATTACTGCTGCCCCTCAAAATCTAATTAGCGCTGTATGTTTAAACGTTTTGTAAATCCCATATTGTTCACAAATATTTAATTACTGGATTTTTTATTTTTATTTTTTTTATGAATCAGCATGTATTTTTGCAATATGGTATTGGAAATAGCAGGGGGAGCTTTAAAGTTGGATGTTGTAATCGTCTTCTATATTGTAATGTACATCTAAGGCTTTTTGAATGATAAACAAAATGTATGGCAGGGCTTGGTTTAGTCTATTGGGAGTGGATTGGATTGTTGGTTCATTGTTTGCTAATTATTATAATCTCATGTGAGATTGCTGGAGGGGATCAATTATTCTCCCACCTTTGCATTAGTGCACACAACATCAAAGTAGACAAGAATTGGTTGTGAGAGAAGGACACTTAGTTATCTTATTAAAGTTTATGAGGTCATGCATAAATAATGAAGTGCATGGATCAATAATTCATAATAAAGAGTGCAATAATATAAAAAAAAAAAGTGTCATTTCACAGCAACTTATCACAGTGCTCTAGAAAATATAATTTCTAGAGCTTTTAATAAAAACATTTAATAACATATTTTGAAAACAATAGATCTTATGTGTAATAACCAAAATGCAATGATACTTCTTCTAGCATGAGTGCACTCTCTTGGTGATTTTTCTCGTGATATTTGACTTGTTGAGCTTTGATGAATGATAAAATTCTAAAGAAAAAGATTTGACCAGACAATTTCTTTTCTTTTGATTATCGGGTGAAATATGATCCGGGCATGTTCACAAATTGACTCATTAACTATTATGTAAACCAATCCGCCAATGAGACTTTAAATGAAAATATATGCAGTAATATATCTTTGGCAGAGAAATAAAGAACCAGTGCTTTTTTTCTGTACAATTAGGGCAGACACTTGATTGCCCTTCTATTATTCATTAACATCATCTTGCGTCAAAAAATTGTTTCATGCATGCTGTTTTTCATTCCCTGCCAGCAGTATGTTTACAAAGATTTCTTTTGCATCACTTTCCCTGTAGTTTGCTTGTATTTAGGACATTAGCACTGCTAAATAGGAGAACATTTGTAATAGGGTTAAGTGTGGCAGTGTAATGATTACAGAGGTCAGGTGTTTCTTAGCATCTGCTTGTTGTTTTCCTCTCCCCGTCAGACAGCATGCTCTGCTTTGATGGCAGAACAGCGCAACCAACAAGCCTTGCAGGGATGCCGCGATTCACATTTGCTCAGCTTGGGTGAAATAGTGAATGTGCAAATAAATGCATAAATAAGTAGCTAATTTTGCATAAGCGTTTGGGTTAAGTGGAGCATGGATGCATGTGGATGTGAGGTTGCCCGGCATGCAGTGGCAGGAGAAAGATCTCCGCTGACTGAGATCAAGAGAGAGGCCTGCATGTAACAGGTGCTCATACTCATTTGTCTGGAAAAACAAACATGCTTTTTTTATTTGTACGTTTCAATCACAGCGAGCTTCAACATTTGTGTTATCATTGGGAGCTAGAGAAGGATGGTTTCAGCCCCTCACTCTCAAACTTGTTGTAGTCTAAAGATGTGATCTCTTTTTATGTAATTTTTTCCTCTTGCCTTCATTCATTTACTGCATTACTCTCTTTCTGTCTTTTCTGTTTCTATTTATCTTTCACCCTCCCACTTCTGTGTGATGTTCAATGCAATACTAGGGGTGTGTTTGTGTGTACGATGATGTTTGAGTGTGCATGATTGCTGGTGACTCAACAGTCTTTAACTGTGTTTGCAGTTGCATCAACATTAGCTAGTAAGCGAAGAGAGTGTGTGTCCTTAAGTGTGTTTGTGTACATGACAGATACCCTTACCGGGTACCTATGTGGGTTTCCATAGAGTATGTTTCCAGGCTCCGCGTCTGCTCTGCGTACAATCATAGTGCAACATGTTGGCTGCTTGGGTAGGTACTGCATTATTTAGCAAAGTGGTTGTTGTACTTGACTATATGTAGTATGCATGATCAAATCTGACCATGCAGATTCACTTTACAGGCTGTGCAATTTCCCCCCAAAACTGTGAAGAGAGACACATTGCATGTTAAAGTTAGGGGTTACTCCTTTTTTTTTTATTATTATTTTTTTTTTAGAATTTCTTCAGCAACAATGCATTCAAGACATGGCAGTAATGAAAATGACCTTATACTGTCACTTTGACCAACTGAGTGTATTTTAAAAAAATTCTATTTCAAATCAATGCCATTTGAGGCAAGCTGGTAATTGGTCCATGTTGTGTCATTAACGTTTCTTCTGCTTTTAGTGCATTAACATTATATCAAAAATGTATAGAACATTTGCTATTGTTCTACTGAGAGAAAAAAAATATTATTTAAATAATTTTACTGTGATTATTTTATTGCCCAGGCCTATTGATGATGATAAGAGAGGATTTTTGAGCACAAAATCAACAATTTGACGCACTATGCATTTTTAAAAAGAAAAATACATTTAGTTTCAAATAAAATCTGTTGTCACAAATGCATAATACATATTGCCTTCGTAGGTTAGAGTAGTATATTTAAGAAAGCATGTGTATTTGTAAATGCATGGATTAATGTTAATTCTGACAGCTTGAATTAATATACATGACATGTACAACTTTGTATGCTGTATATATAATATATTGTATATCATGAATACATTAAACATTAAGCTGATTGACATGCATTTAAAGTATCCGGTCCTTGAATTTGATTGGTCATAAATTGGTCTGTATTCTACAGCTTGATGTATTGGCATGTAAATATTGTCTCACTGTTTCGTCTTACTGTGGTGTAATATGCTTGCTGTTGTACTGTACGGGGTTGTCAGACTTTTATTGTAAAAACAAAATTGGATACGTACAAAGCAGCCAAGCTAGTTTTCAGGACCTAGTTTACACTAGGGAAGTAAGGCAGTATATAGTTTAATATCAAATTTACCTTTTTATAGTGTCTCTTATACAGATGCCGTTTCTTATAATTCACTAAGAGAAACTGGCCTTAGCTCAATGAGACAGCCTTCTTGGCTTTATCAGAATGATAGCGCTGCTCTGGCAGCCCACGCAGCAATGGCAGTTACATAACGATCACTGATGTCTCCCCGCGCAACTGTTAGAGTCAATCGACAGGTCCCACGTTCAACCTCCACTGCTGGCCTTGTACTGTGGGCCATGGTGGGCGGCATAGTCAATAACTTGAGCCTGCGTGGAAGATCGAATGGGAAAAAATGAAATAAAAATAAAAAACATGACAGAAGTGACAAAGGCTTGTAGAGAAAATTCCCAACCATGCAGCTTACAGAGATTGCATTCAGCGTGTTGTTTTAAAAATGCATTGTTCCCACTTAAGAAAGAAAATGTCCTAATTGAATGGGGTGATATGGCCATCTGTACTCACAGACACAGATTAGCAAGACCCTCAGAGGTAGCACTCGTCAAGGGCAACTGATACAGCCGAAGGCACATTGTGCACTTATACTGTCTATAATTGCAGGCAAAAACTGAGAACTGTCATGACTTGTTCATCATTATTGTTGGCCCTATTTAATTCTACTTGTATTGACAGAGATTCACTTTATGTGCTGGCTGTGTTGTAGTCAAAGCTGCTAACAAACTGAAAACAGGGAAATGAAAAGCATGGGTTTATCCACTGTCCCAAACGCCATTCCTCGAGATTTAACTACCTCATCAGCTGTTTAATCTCGGTGTGGAATCTGTATATGGCCTTTTCTGACCAACACTTCCCCCACTCCTTCATTTGAAAGATGAAAGCTGTCAGATACCCTTGTGAGAGACCGTGAGAATGAGATGTGGATGAAGAGAGAAGTGGGGTGAAAGGGATTAATGTCTCAGACAGTGTCATAGACCCATTAAACAGATACTGTCAGATTCTTAATTAAATGTTTTAAAAGACAAGGGTAAGGGAACACTTACTTACCAAACCGATTGAGGGTCTGTCGAATAAACAGTTCTGCAGGTTGAGTAAAGCACTCAACCACTGATGCTTCACAGATAGCCTTTGACTTTGCATAAGGGAATTATGAAGGCGTGTTGAGGAATTGTTATTCATTAGGTATGCAAAGATATGAAATGTTGGCGAATAGGGATGCATATATGAATAGGGATATATATATATATATATATATATATATATACACACACACATAAATATATATATATATATATATATATATATATATATATAATTTTTTTTTTTTTTTTTTTTTTTCTCACTGTTGCATAAATGAGCTAAATACCCAAATTATTATTATTATTTTTTTTACTGTTTTGTCTTGTTTTTTTAAAGAAATTAATTACAAAACAGTGTGCACATCTAAATGAGTGCATTATTAAAATACTTCACTTATTGGAAATGATTGCAGGTTAAAGATGTGGAGCAGAAATTGCTAAATTATTCCTGATCCCAGCTGACATTGTGATCCTGGATTTAAAAAAACAACAACAAAAAAACTTACATGCTTTTTATAAAATTTGATGTTGGTTTTTTTTCTCTCTGTGACAAGGCAACAAAATGTTGTTTACAGAGTTTTACTCTTCTTATTTTTGTTGTTGGTGTTCTTTGCCATGCTTTAGTTGTTTGTGCCTTAGAGAGCCTGGCAGAGGCACAGTTCTAATTTAGTTGCTGGGCGTTGTGCCAAGTGGGAAACTCTTGGGCACGATGCCTCCTATCGAGGCCCTCCCTGATCTCGTTTGCGGGGTTACAGTGTTGGGATCTGTGTTAACTAAAGGCCGCCCGCTGACCAGTGCAGCTTGTTGATGGCAGTTAGAAGCCTGTCCTCACCTAGTCTGTCGTTAGCAAAACAGTTTTGCAGCAAAACATGCCAAAGAAGTCAAATCATGATTATTTTTTTTATTAGCCTACTTATTAATTGTTTTCCCTGAGGTCCACTTACAGTGTTAGTATACATTTTTTTGTGCCAAAAATAGTAAAAATATGTGCCTTTTTAAAGGGCTTTTCACACTGAACATGAACATTCGGTGCAATGATGAATCGAAGCAATAGATCCCTATGGAGCTTTTCACACCAGGTCATTCTGTGCATCAATAGCCTGGTTTCCATCCAGTTTTGTTATCGACAAAGAGAATTTGCGTAAAAAAAAAAAAAATTGTGAAATTTGCTGTCTCCAGCCTGTTTCCAACCAACTGGCATTTTAACGATAAAATGGTGTACGTGATGTCATCCCTAAACGAAAACGAATTGTTGCATAAGTTTTGGTGTATTGCAAAAAAAATTGCCCTCAAGCTGTTTCCATACATAATTTCACCTATTGCGCAAATCATATGCAAAGTGTTTGTTCTTAATCCATTTGAAAAAAAACCCCAAAACTTAGGCCATTATTAAATTGTATAGCTAGGCCTACATAAAAATAACAACTTGAATGAGTTTTCATGTTTTTTGTACTTTGTTATAGACTACTTGGATACACATAATATGCTATTCATAAGCAGGTGCAGTTGTATTGTGTTTTTTTTTTTTTTTTCCCCTGATTAACCTTTATTACACCGTATTGGAAATAGGAATGTTAATTTATACACATACATACACACACACACACACACACACATCTTCCTTTGTGTTTGGCAGAGCAAAGAAATTCATACAGATTTGGAACTACTCAAGGATGAGTAAATGATGGCCGGATTTTTCTTTTTTGGGTAAACTATCCCTTTAAGATTTCCATAACAGTGCCTTTGCAATGCCTGCAATGCATCGTGACAGAATTATAAAACAATCTGAGCTGGAAATGTGAATATTAAAATTATCATTTAGTTTAATGAGTATGATTTCTTTTGAATGACATGTAGAGCTGCAGGTGCTACACACAGAAGGCATTTAGTTTTAAAGTGAGATTTTTATTTATTTTTTGCTGGTTGGTTTTGGTATTTATTTATTTAATGGGAATTAAGTTTTTGATTTTTTTAAGTCAATGTTTTTCATATTTTGAAGAATTTATTTTTTTAATTTCTTTGAAAATCCACAATATGGCCCTAGGTTTGACTGTCTTTAGGTGTGTGAAACTTTGAAATCTGTCTCGGTCATCAAATCCTGAATTGTGTGAGAGTGTTTTATTTTGTTGATCCCATGCTGTTCCTTATGATGGATGCAAAATACTGTGTCATGCCTTCTCACTGCTTGGCCATGACATTGCCACATCATGTTTCTCACAGAGATGGAATAGCTTGTTTGGTTAGTGGATGAGGGTGTGGTGTACACACATTATTCTTTTCAGTGTTTACAAAAGACATTTTGCTGTGAAACCTCATTGTTTGACAGACTGATGACAGGTAGTCTCCACAGTAACCATTTTTTCCAAAATTCAGCAGAGTGATGAATGGAATGTTTTTTTATTTTCCACATTTTTTTTTCTTTCATCATATGATTAGCCGCTTTCCTCTTGTGGTATTCGGGAAGTTTTGCATCTATCTTAGCTCTGTCATGGGTGGAAACCGTTGTGATATTGTTCCCTTCAGTGTGACACACCCAATATATTCATGGTTTGGTAGTGAATGTGGAGGTTGTGGACAGAACAGGGAGGGTAAAATGGGTCAAATATGCACAATTTTCCGAAACCCACACTCTGGCTCTCCACACAAGAACTCTCAGTATTCAAGAAAGGCTGTAGTAAGGACCATGTGAGTCCCAAGACTCTGAGAGGAGTGGAAGAAGGAGCCTTTGTAGATTGTGTGCTCCTTCCCAACTTTTTCCACTGCTGCGTAAGGCCTACTGTTAAAGTGGTTTTGTGTGTGACAAGCAGCATAGGAGAATGTGGTAAGATACGCCTAGCATTGGACAAGAATTCCTGTGTTTTTTTTCATTCCTCATCACCACTGAAAAAAAGGGGCTTTACAAGAAATTCCATTACCCCCATTTAGAAAAAAAAAAGCTCCATTATGGTTCCCAAATGTTCTGTGTTTGCGCAGAAGTTTGCTAAGTGGTCAGACATGTGCATATGCTAGCATCTTGTGACATGCATTTGTGCAAGGGGAGCTTCTCTAGGGAAAAAGGTGCCTTGTTCTCAACCAGATGGTTTATTTCAGACATCTGAGCATTTCTAACCTCTCCACCAAATTTGTGAAACCCTTTCCAATTCATTGTAGTGCAAATGATACATGCAGGGCTCCAGACTAACTTTTTGTGTTGGTTGCACTTGTGCGCCTAACTTTTTTTTTTTAGGTGCACCAGCACAAAA
>JAUCMS010000012.1:14450816-14468500 GCA_032357445.1 Enteromius radiatus | reverse complement strand
TGAATGGAACAACAATTAGGTGTCTTTATTTGATAGCCTCCCAAATTGGTTCAAGCCAGTCACCTTTGAAAAAAGGATTCAGCTGGGCCTCTATTTCTCTAATAATTTGAATAATTTACTAATAAGCAAGTCATATTTCTTACGTTGTTCTTTATTGTGAACAATTTCAGGATGCTTTTTTTCACTGGTTGTTGCATTAAATCTTACCCAGATACAATAGTGCTATTTTCTGATTGGCTATTGTGTGGCCTATTTCTTTTTTTTTTGATTGGCTGATAAGTGGCAGGCTCGACTAAGAACTCACGGAGAAGAAACACGGAGAGAGGAAACTAAAAATGCTGGTCACGAATTAGAAGCATGTTTGCATGCACTTTATTTCACATGTTTTGGACTGTTAAAAGGAAATACCCGCCTACTACAATAATAGAGCAGGATGGTTTGAGGGTGAGTAAAACACATGCTAATTTTCATTTTTGGGTGAACCCGAAGCATCCAGAAGTCATTCCATTGCATTGACTGTACTCTGATTACCTGACTTTGTGCTTCGACCCAACCCATGACCTGATAAAAAGAGCACAGACCACACACAGCACAACACTGTTGCTCGTTAACACAACTTGCCAATTAAAAAAAAAAAAAAACCTGAAACCTCACATCTGATGTTGCATTTCAAAGCACTTCACTTCAAAGCTCTCGTAGACGTCACTCAGGTGAGATGGCACAATGTCAAGCTGTTAGGAAAAGTGCCACACTTCGAACTAGGTCATGTTAGTTTATTCTTTTTGGCGAAACATTTAAGTCATCTGTAAGTACTATTACCATGGGGGTTTCGAAGAGATTGGCCTTTAACTCCAAACACTTCCTGAAGTTCAGTAATGCATCCATTGGCTGGTGTTTGAGATCCTATTGCCCTTGAAGGCTTCACTATGCTCAGTAAACAGTTTCAGTTCCCATTTCATCATATACTAAACATTTGCGCTAGACGCCTTTTATCTCTGCTTCTTGCCGAGGCTTGTTCCTTGTGTGTGTGTGTGTGTGTGTCTTCAGTTAAGGGATAGCAGGGGTATGGAGAAGGTTATGCATTTTATTTTAAAGCTCAACTGCCTCTCAGCCCTTGCTCAATCTGAATGTCACCATGTGTTGATTGTTTTTTTTTTTTTTTTTGTTTAATGAATCTGAAGTTCATCCACTCTGTCTGGCAGTCAATTTTCTGTAACAAGTACACATCAAGACGGCACACTCTCGACGCAAAGGTCACAAGAGTGACAAGATGTTAATTCAATAAAAGCACATGGGATGGCCAATCTGCACAGCTGCTTCTCTCTTTTTTTTCCCCTCCTCCTTCCTTCCTTTTTATTTTTTCCACCTAAGTTTGGGTTTAAACTTGTGGAGCATGTCATTAGCATAAAGGTGGTTGACAAATATGGCTTTGGACAAGAAATATCACAACCAATTCACCACCTACATGAGAGCAGGGTAGTGTCTTTTCCAATGTGTTTAAGTTTCCTTAAAGTCATTTGGAATTTTTCCTTTTCCCGTCTCCCTTTTTTTTTTTTTTCCCCTGGTCTATAGGTTAGTATTTGTCCCACCTTTTTCCTTCTATCCTGTACACGCCTTCTCTCTTGCCGGCTGACAGCATGGAATAATTTTTAAATGGAGGCTGGGCCCACACAGTCTGATAGGAGTGGCTTCGGTACAAAAGCCAGACTGCAGAGCCGAGAAATGGAAAAGAGGGAAGGAGGATGAGAGAACGTGCTGGTGCGCTGAAAGTTTTCCTCATCAGATTGTTAGCTAACAATTAAAAAAAACTTCTCACAACGGAACTGCAGGAATGTGCACTGTGTGCTTTGAGATGTTTTAATGGATGGTTGTGAATAGCATATATGTCTGCTTGTCTTTGCGATCGTTGGTGTTTAAACTACAAGACAGAACTGGAATGCCTGGAATTAAGATTCATTTCAGTCTTTGGTTAAGTTCTGTGGAGCTGAACTCTTACAACCAAACACTCTCACGCACTTGTACTTGTATAAATTCCTATACAGTTCCAGACTTGTTGAGTGGCATTCCAGGCGACTATGGGAGAATCCTGTGACTTAAATGCCAAAACTTACCTGTCTTGTTTAAGAAGTGCATAAAATGTCACGGCCAGTTTGCTAATAATACTTATAATATTATCCACTGAAGAAATGCAAGGCCAAAAAGACAGCACCAGTATTCTCTAGTCAGCACAGTCCCAGCTGTTTTATTTCAGTTGTAACATCTGCTGTGACCAAAGTTTGGAACGATTCAGATCTTGAGGAATGTGCTATATTTGTACAAAGTACTAATCCTCTTTACCAAGTATTGCAGCATCTTTACTGTTACCAGTTTGTTGGACGCAGTTGTGGTGATTACAAGCCGTTGATGCTTCTGTATTTATGACATCTTCTGTAATAAAATAGTGGTGGACTGATAACGTGTTTTTTTTTTTTTTAACCAATAGTAATATCTCATGCAGGGTGGTTAATGGCAGATATCCAAGCACCATTACAAGCAACAAAGTTGTTACACTGAATATGAGATATCGAGTGCTGATTGTCTGTACAACAGCTTGATGGAGCTTTTTTTAACTGATGTCTGATGTCATGTTTCCACAATGATATCTAGCTTTCTCCATTGTTAAAAAAAGCATATTTGTTACTGTAATTTGAGTTTTATTTCCTTTTGTAATTATTATGAAACAACCAATAAACATTGCTGTGATGGGTTTTCTAATGCAGCAGTAAAATTGGCCTTCTTTTTCTCTTCTGACTGCTGTAATTACCCCCCTCCTCCACAGTTTTGCTAGAAATAATATGTAGCAGACCACAAAGCCATGTGCAGTGCAAATCTACAAGCCCAAACCTGTCTGCATGTTCACACACCTGTTTAATCTTGAGTAGTATGCACATACTTGTCGAAAAAAATAAATAAAGTAAGTTGGCACACTCCTGTAGTGCTAGTCGTCCAGAGGCTGATGGGGTGCTGGTATTTACCATGAGTCATACTGTAACTCAGTGCAGCTGGTAATTCAGGGATCCCCTCCCTATACACTCATCACTTTATTAATAGCTCACCTCCAGCCCATGGATATGCCCCACTTTCCGTGACTCCAGAACAGGTTATACGTCTGCCTTTGCCCTTTCTTCCCGTTGGCCCCTGACTTTCAAACTGACATCTGATCAGTCTGGCGATGCTGGGATAGACCTTCGGCACCACTTGCTTTGTATGGACTGGCCATCTGTTGAATCCTGTATGTATTTTGGATTTCAGATGGTCTGGTGAGGCCAGGTTGACACCTGAGTCCGTTCTGTGTATAATTGACCAGTATTTGCGGCTATTTCCAGTGAAGAGCATGTGTGGTGAACTGAGGTGGAATTGTACTGTTGTTAATGTGTAAACTGCCGCACAGTTTAAAAACAGCTGATTGAGATTTACCGCTAATCAAAGAACCGGCTTTACTGACGAGATGCGCATGAATTAATCCCTACTCTTTGCTCATTTGCTTCTCTCAGCTTCAGTGAATGAAGTATTTATCAAGTAGTCATATGATCAGGGCAGTGGCAGTGGTTTGGGACGGCTGCCCTGCAGTGTTCACACTGTGCAACTATTCTATGTTTGTTTGAGGATGTTGATATTCAGGGGGCTTGCGGGTGGGAAATGCCGGTGGGCGGGTGACTAATTGGGGGAGTAGTTTGGACCACCATGTTTATTTTTTTTTTTTAATTTTTCCTTTTTCCACTTTCCCAATTCCAAAGCGATGCTGTCCCACATTTTGCATGAACATTTACATGGCCATTTAATGCAGAGCTATCCCCAATAGCTTTCCAAAAATTTCACTCCTAAAAAATAAAATAAAATCTTGTGTATATACATCACACAACTGTTCACTTTGTAAAAATTACAATTCTGTCATTAATTACTCTCGAGCCTATAAACGTCATTGTGATAAGTATTAATATTGACTGAAAAACTCTTCTGTACTAATTTTTGTGCTTAAATCACACAGCCCCTAGTTGAAACAATGTATTTTTTTTATCAGTATTTGTTGATGAAAATAATGTTTAGTCATTGACTGACCAGTTTTAACATGCTTTCTCAAAAATGGCCAAATTCTTAAGCAAAGTTATTTAATTTTATTCTGTCAGCAGAAGCTTTCGAGGAATTCTCCTATTGATCGATCCAGAGCTCAAGGTTAAAAACATCTCTTAGTAATTATGGATTTATGTTATCCTCAAAAAAAAAATCATAGCTGGCAACCAGTACTGACTTACTATGTGATTTAGATGTAGTATTTCTAACCCTCAGAACCTATCTCTGCAGTAGAGTGAAAAGAACTGAAGTTACCGCAGAGTTGATTTCATTCAATAAGATTCTAGTCAGATGTTTATGCTAGGCTCCAGAGCGTACTTGCCCTGAGGAATGCCCTGTTCTGTCCTCATAACTGGCTTCCTCTGAACAAACCACACTCCCACGTTCTGGCCTGATGCTGGTCACAAGCCTCATGAATTTGGCAAGATGCACTAGCTCTGTGCCGGTGAGGTGTCAAGAAACATTACAGATCTCCTTTACAGATGCTTCTCTTTTTTTTTTTGTACATCTTATGTGCTTAATTTACAAAAGAGAGCATCCCAACAACAACAACCAAAAATGGTATGCCTAGGTCCTCATCATCTGTTATATCAAAAGGTGGCCAAAAAATTTGATGTGAGTGGCATAAACTATCATCTCTCCTCCTCTCAGCAGAATGTTGTTCATTTTCTCGAGGCCTGTTCTTCTGTCATTCAACCTTGTTTGTTCTTCCATCAGCCAGAGAATCCAGAGGGACCCGTGGCTCAGGTTGTATTATGTCTATGGGTATAGGAGAAAAACAAGAAAGGACCACAGTGTTTACCATCTAGTGAGAGCTTATTAGACAAGCTCTTGTGCTATTGTTGTGAAAATTAATACATTTTCTTTTGAGTGACCCTTGAATTCTGGGTAGACTTCTTCTCGAGGGCTGGTGAAGGGGCTTTTGCAGCTCCAGAAACAGAAACATTTTGCAGAATGTAGTGGCAGTTTTAATAAGGCTCATTACCACTGATGCCTCTAATGATTGTACTTTACTTTTTTTTTTTTTTTTCTTTTCACAGCATGTGCCCCTCTTCTCTCGCAAATGACAGGCTAACTTGTCTGGAAGGTCTAAAGCTGGTGCATGAGGTTAAACTCAGTGTGACTCATCAAATGTGATGTGAAATGCATGCTTCTGTCTTATTCAGCATTTGAGCGTTTTTTAGATTGCGTTCTTGTCTCCTCTCTACTGTCCCATCTGAATATCAGCTCGGTGTCTACTCTGTGCAGTGAACGCCAGAGAAATAGTGCTTTCAGTTGGCTGTACCACAGCAGATTCGTCAATGAGTACAAAACAGCATTTGTAAGCACTTGTCGCTTATTCACTGTTTGGACTTTTAAATGTGAACATAATTCGTCTGTTAAGATGCTCATCATTTCAACATGCTCATCAGTTTGTTACTCAGATGCAGGCAGCGCGGAATGCTACAAAACATTGATATAGCCAAAACTACAGCATATAGTGTACTAATTAGCTTATTAGTGTAAGTTTGATGTATATTGGTTTTATCAGACAATGTCACGATTTTATCAGGATTCATAGTGGAGTATAGTGAGTGATTCCTGCATAGTATAATTTTTTTTACTATTTATACTTTGTTTTATGTATGAGTACAGAAAATATAATGTGAACAGCTTTATTGGGCATTCAGTTGTATTACAGTATCCCGGCAGTTCATAGAAACATATCTGAAATGCCAAAAAGCATCTAAACGCAAACTGGATATAATGACATCATATATATATATGCTAATTAATATGTAACATCACCTGTCATCTTGTGGAAATCACTGGACTATGCTTTTTTTACACACCTCATTTGGACTGATTTGAAGGCATGTTGAGTTCCTGACTGTCCAGCTTCAAAATTCAGCTTTGCTATCACAGGAATAAATTGCATTTTAAAATATTTATTTTAATAGTTAGTTATTTTACATTTTAAAACAATGTTTTAGTTTTTTTAACCAAATAAAGGAAGCATTGGTAACACAATTTTAATATTGGTGCATCCCTAATCTCCGTACGGAGATCCTTTTGGTGGAAGCTGAGAAATGTTGGATATTATATGACAAATCCCTGAAGTTCCACTAGGAAATCATTTCAAGGTATTACGCTTAGATAAGCGTCATGGAAAGCATTGATTGGTTCTCATCACATAGCATTTTGGACAGATGGATTGCTTGTTGCTGAAATTTGAACATGTTGCTTGTGGTTAAGACGTGGTGTTAGAGTGAGAAACAAATTCTTTTCAGTTTTACAGGCAGAGCAGAGTTCAAGATTGGAGAAACAGTTGGTGCCTTTGCCTTGTTTGCACCTGTGTGCAATCCATCTCTCCCCTCCAACTACATCTCCACCCCCAGGCCTTTTGGCTGGTTTTATTTTTGTTTTTTTTCTCTTCCATGTTTGATTTGTGTCTTTATTCTTACTTATGCTCCTGTGGCATGATATCTCCTGCTACCCACGCTCTGCTAATGGTGGGTTTAATTGCTTTCTGCCGACCTGCTTGTTTACACAAAGATTTGGTACGGCACTCGCTATCTGTGCTCGATGCCTCTGTGAATTCTGCATGTTGCTCATGAAATGACAAGAGCGCACAAATGGCTCGCTCTCTTTCTAGACACACTCTCTGCCTTCTGAATCTTTTGATGTAACCGTGCTTGCTTTTTTATTCATTTATTTTTATTTTTTTCCCTTCTCAACCAAACACCCTTAATTCTAACCCCATTTTCTCTCTTGTGTTTCCTTGCTTCAGTGTTTTAGGCGAGCTATGAGAGATTCTGAGATTGTGTAAGGGATTTCCTACTTCCCTTGGGTCACGTGACTACAGACAGGGTGTGGTTATTTCCATGGAGCCAAGCTGTTTATGGCAATGAATCCGTGTTCATGCCAAACCCACCACCCCAGCACAGGCACACTCACAGTATGCACATGGAGAGAGATGGGTGTGGCCATTCCTCTCACCCCATCCAGTCTACATAAACGGGATGTTGTCTATTTCAAGTTAAGGAACAGTAAAAGAAAGTGAGTGCTGCTAGTCAGTGCAAAACTTGCTAGGGGTTCTGATATTTTATTTAGTGTCTATGCACTTGCTGTGGTGCTTGCTAGGGCATTGCTACCTTGTTGTTAGGGGATTCTGTTGTTGTTTGATGGGTGGCTGCATTCTCTAAACCTCACATAATTTTTCTAATATTATGATTTATCTTCTCCTTTTCCTTCACTTCACTTCTTCTAATTTGAAAAATTCTGTAATTTTATTCTTTAATGTAAGTTCAAGAAGTCCACAGTAAAATGTTTGCAATATTTTGTACTGTAACTTTTAATTTTAAGTATTTTTTTTTTTTTTACTGACACCAAATTTTGAAAGTTGTATACAAATTCTGTACTATTTTCTGTGAAAAAAAAAGAGCAGTTTAACAGGGTATGTGGTTGTACTCATTTACAAATAGTGCTTTGGCAAACATTTTTTTCCTCGTTGAAGTCAGCCACTGTTTGTTGTTTTACAAAAACTTGGAGCAGTACCTGCATACTACCCTCTTGTTCCTTGTCATATAGTTGCAGTGTATGACTTCAGTATCCACCTTATTTTTCCCGTAAGAGCAGGCATGGCCATTTGAAAATTTGAATGTGTCTGGCTGTCAGTGTCATCTGCATCCAGCAATTTTTAGCTGTAAGAAAATACTTTGTTTTGCCTCTTCATATTGCATGCTGCTCATACAATTATTTTAATGTATTATCTTAATTATTATGAACACACTAGTGCTGTCAAATGATTAAGCATGATTAATTGAATCTGAATTAAGTGTTTGTTTTAGAAAATGCACCATGTATATGTGACACACAAACACACACACACATTTTATTTTATTAAATATTTACATGCATATAAATGTATTTCAAAAGATTTACTGTGTGTGTGTGTGTGTGTGTTTACATATGCATGATAAATATACACAGTTCATACACACATTATAACTTTTATTTTGTATGCGTTTAGTTCCAATGAATCACTTGACGGCATTAGAACACACTGGTATGTAGTTCAAACACTTTTAGTTTACTGCACTATTTTCTTGTTTTTTTTTTTTCCCCCACAGAGGCTAATGAACCGGAAGTCTTGCACATTCACAAAAATTGTTTCCTTCCACCCTAAAAAAAAAAAAAAAAAAGGTGGCATTACATCCTTGAATTATGGGCTACATAACTCAGTAACTGTACAATAGCCTACTGTCTTAATGGTATGTCGCAACTTGGTGGTGGTGAGTTACTTCCTTTCGGTTGATGGTTTTTTTTTGTGTGCAGCAAGTGAGCGTGAGTCGACTGGATTGGTGCAGAGTGAGCAGCTGGGTCCAGGGCTCCGCATTCTGTCGCTTTAGTATGCAAGGCAGGTGTGGCTGCAGTCAGAGGGAGGGTGGGCACAGGCCGACGCCTCGACACACAGACAGAGTGTTTCGCTCCTGGCTGCATCCAATTACACGCCCCCTCTTACACACACACTCACTCACAACCAAGCACAATCATTTTCTGTGCTTGCTTTCCCTTTCTATACACCCCATCTGTCTGTTCAGCATGCCTTCCTTTCTGTCTCACATCCTGCTGTCTTCACCTCTCAGTCAAAATGTCTCTGCATTCTTCTCTTGCAGTCACTTTGCAGCCGTGTTTTCGAAAGAGAGAGAGAAAAAAAAGACAGTCCTTGTCTGCTTTGATGTACATCCACTATCATCCTTTTTTCCGATCCAGCTTCCTTGTCATCTATTTCAGCCACAGCTTATTTGGTTCTCGCTCTCCCTGTCATGGACCCAGAGGCGTCTGATGAATGAAAAGCTGAAATTTAGGAGCTGAGGGAAGCAAAGACTGATGACCTGTCTGTCCAGCAATGTACAGCCCCGGTTAGAAAGGGGAATGGGGATGACATCCAGCATTGAGGTGCTATTGACCGGTCAACACTTTCTTTATAGGGTAAAAAATGACTACATAGTCATTTCTGGTCATCTCTTGCTTTTCCAACATTACAAAATGAGAGTTCACAAGTTGCTGGCGTAGTTTGTTTATTTGCGCACCATTTGTCTCACTCTCCCCAGGGAGCTGCTGGATGTCTGTGAGCCCTCCAAGCCATTTCCCTGATCCAAATGGATGTTTTTGTGTATTACAATTGAAGCCGATGCTCAAAAATAAATTGTCCTCTTTTAGCATACTTCCTGTAAATGGCTTCCCCTCTGCCTTACCTGAATTGAACTTCATCCTTTCAGGGGTAATTTAATAGCTGTCTGCATCCGGTGCTCCGCCTTTAATTATTGGGAGTGCATCAGACTGTTTGATTCTCCCCTACGGCATTGATGGCTCGGACTGGCCTACTTTGCTTCAATGCATCTCCCTGAAGCCATATTTAGTTAAAATACAAAAAAAAAAAAAGAGTTGAGACTTCCGTCCCGCTCTCTGCCACGCGCTTTTGATAGGTGAATTACATAGCTGCCTAATTTAATTCACTTCCTGATTAAAGGCAGATAAAAACCACACTCAGTCTAAAACGATAAAGCAAGCATTATTGGGTTTTTGGTAATGGCTGACAGATTGTGCTCGGCAGACATTTCAGCAATGAAGAGAAGCGTTATTGTAATATTTAGACACTGACAGTATAAAACGGCTTTGTCTGCAGGGAGCTGAGATGTTTTCTCTTCTTTTAGATGCGCACTAACTCACATGTTTTACTCAACTTTTGAGATGCAATGTAGACTGATGACTCACTCTCATAAAAACCCGACAGACAGAGTGAGAGGGTGGAGAGAGAGAGAAAGAGGAAAGAAAGAGAAAGACCGAAGAGGTGGCAAGGCAGTGTAGGGTTTGTGGTGCTGCGTAGCCCCAGCGGAGTGGAGGCGGATATGGGGCCTAAAGGCCTGTGCTGGCACTGCTGCTACAGGACAGCAGAGGAAACAGATGTGGCCATGATTTACATCTGCTGCCTACCAGCGACTGCTCATACGCTTTAATCTCACAGCAATGCCTTGTTCTTGTTTCCTTTTTCTCTCTCTCTCTCTTTCTTTAGCATCTTCTGCTCACCCGGATGTCCCCACCTACTTTTGCACTCCCCCGTGTCTCGGCAGCCCCCCTCCATCACCACCGCAACCGCTCCCCACCCTTCATCATCCTCTCCAGCTCGATCCACGCGTTCAGCCTGAGATCAGATGCTTTAATCCTCTCAGTGTCTTACCATCCTCCTCACACTCTCACTGGGATGCAGAGTGTGAACTACTTAGTGCACCCTCTTCTCCATTTACACAGTCGCACACTTCCACCACCACTGAGATTTTAAGCAGACGCCGACCTCTCTTTTTATTTAACCGTGTGTCTGGTGACTGCCGCTGGGTGAAAACACATTAATGTGGAGCATCGCTGCTCAAATGAGCTTCAAAAATGTATTTTGACTTGCTACAGTTTACTAATGAACTTTCTATAGGCTTTACTTTTTATAGTAAATGTGGATCACAGCAAGAGGTCCTCCAGGCCATTGTGTCATCCTGCCAGAACATTGTTCTACTTTGCAGTCAAATGTTTGTAGCTTCATTCGTCATGGAGACTGCTGTCATAGTGATGGCAAACATAAATACTTTATTGTAGGAAGTGAAGTCACTTAACTCCTCCTCCTTTGACATGTTGTTGCTGATGTTTAAGTCAGACTTACTCAGTTGGATTTGCAGCATATTGATAGAAGCTATTAAATAGTGCTGTCAAACGATGAATTGGGATTTAATCAAATACAAAATATGTTTTTGTTTGCATTTGTGTGTGTATTATGTGCCTATTTATTATGTGTATACATACAGTATATATTTAGAAATTAGTTGCATGTATTTACATGTCTATTTGATATAAAAATATATATTTATAAACATAACATATTTTTCTGTTGTGTGTGTGTGTTTGTTTATATATACATAGTAAATATAAATGGCACACATGCATATATAATGTAAACAAACGTTTATTTTGGATATGATTAATCACGATAAATCATGATTAATCATTTGACAGCACCAGTTTAAAAACAATACACACATAGGCAGAAAGAGATATAGATATGGACTGAGTGGTGATGTACATTTCCTGATTTGATTAAATTCTAGTTTGTTTCCTTTTTTTATGTTTCTATTTGAAGCCAATTCTATGTTAGTGCTGTGAATTGTACAGAGCAGTGTTTGTTAAACTTCAAAAAATAAATAAATAAAATAATAATAATAATAATTTAAATAACTAGCCCATCAGAGTCATAATTCCAGTCTACTCTGAAAAAAGAAGGAAAAAAAAGAAAATGGGCACAAAAACAGTATTGCGATCATTCAAATAAAGAGAATAATTATTTAATATGAGCTCACGTGGGCATCTCCCATAGTAGCCCTTTTATTTTCACATATATTAAACTGTCAACTGTGCCGTGACAACCTTTGGACCTGTTTGGTTGCACATTCACCAAATCTACACCCAGAACGAGAATGCTGTTTATGTATGCCAGTTCTAGTTACACCAGCCTGCTGCTGTTTGATTTTGATGCATGCAAATGGCTCTTTGGGCTGAGCTCATCCTCTAAATGCATTGTAGAAGTGCATTTAAAATGATTTGTTAAATGCACCTCAGGGACTGCATGATGAATTGCACTGTTCTTAGGTGAAAGTCAGTGCAACTGTCAGGCCTCCACATAAAATGTCTGTTGTCAGATTGGTTCAGCAGTATGACCTTGGCGAACGGGTAGTTCTTATCTTGTTGTATTTTTCATGGAATGTTGTACCACTCGCTTGTACAGTATGATATTGTTGGAAATAGCCATATTTTTCATTCTGGTGTTTTATAAATAATGTCTCGGCTTAAAAAGGTGCCATGAGAACCTCAACAATGTTACATAGGCGATGAAGGGTGGAGGGATTTGAATTGCTGTGTGATTTTGGCACCGTGTCACTGGACTACACTGATTGCTTGACTTACAGCTACTGAAATATGCAATTTGACAGCTTTATACTTCACCCTGGTTAGTATTATTCAGTGCTTGAATTGAAGTATGCTTGCCTACATAAGTGTGAAAGAGACCTTGTAATATTCTTTATTCACCAAATCCAGTGTAGAGAAACAAGAGGAAAAGCATTCAAAGGTGTGAAAAGAAACTGTTTGCCTTGGTTGCTGTTCTTGAGTAAAAAGCGTTTAAAGATTTATACTGTGTGTGTGTATATATATATATATATATATATAATTTTTTTTTTTTTTTTTTTTTTTTTATTTTTTTTTTTTTTATTATTTTTTTTTTTTTTTTTTTTTTTTTAATATGGTCACACATGGTGCTCTTGAAATGCATCAAATAGGCTTTTTGTCTTGTTTCAACTTGTTTCGTTTTTTTTTTTTAATAGCTTTGCATACACTAAGCATCATTTGGCTGCATTTTTCACCCTGGCTCATACAGTACAACACTTAATTATAGTTCTGCCATATTAATAACAGTGTTGCATCTGAATTGGTAGTGTTTGCTAAGACAAGAATCACTATTACTATTGCTCAAACCTGGGTTTAGGAATTTGACCAAACTCCCAAAACAATTTAAGCTTTATTGTGTAATTCTGCAAAGGTGTTTGTGCTGCAGACATGAACAATGTCTCAATTTCTGAAGCTTGTTGAGGCAAGGTGTGCTGTTGCTTTTCTAGTTGGGTTAGTAAGACTTCTCAATACTTCACCAATTTAAAAACTACAACTTATGTAAATTGTGTACATAAATTCCTTCATATTTTCAGTCGAACAAGATTGGTTGATCGGTGTTGAGTAGATGGTCTGGGGCTGGTAAACACTGGGATAGATATTCCAAGGTATGAATGGAGAAAATTATTAGGAAGAAAACTAATTTAGCAGGATTAGAAACAGACTGTGGGAATTTACTGTATGTCTGACTAAACAGATGAGTCTTCTGAGAATGTGTCTGAGTCTCAGACTTTGCTAGGTGGAGTTTTTAGAAACCCTGCCTGTAAGACGATGCTTTTCCTCCTGTAGTGGATTTATCGGTCTTGATACTATCAAATAATGAGAGTTTTGAGAACTCGAAGGGGAAGGCTCACCTAAAAATGAAAATTCTGCAATTCAAACGCATGTTGTTTTTCAGATTCTTCTTTGTGGCACAACACATCAAAACATTAAAAAAAAAACACAAAAAACTTTAAGCAGCTCATCCATTTATAACAATGCCTCTGATCAGCATATTAGAATGATGATACCAGTTTCTGTACCAAAACAAAACACAAAAACATGTACATTTAAAAACACACTATTTGTTTTAAGTCAAACAAAAATAAAATGTCATCATTGCCTTTTTTTATACTTATTTAAAGTTGTTTCAAATAAAAAACTAAACAAGTTTCAATCAAATTTCATTTGTTTAAATTTCATTCATTAAAAGACATTTAATCTTTTGGTAAATAAAGGGGATTTAAACATGGAAGACATATATTGTGTGATTGATTTCGTAAAAAAATTATTTACGAATAAGTTAAACATTTTTTTTTCAAAAATCACATACATTCTTCAACCCAACTTTTATTTTGATGGGTTGCCATGAACACCTTTTTAAATTGACACTGGTTTTCCTCGGATTAATCGGTAAAATGCTCATGTGACTCAGAGCAGTTCTGCAGATGTTGTTTATGTATGTTCTCATTGAGACAGCAGTCAGCAGATGTTGAAATCACCGCGATGGTCACATGTGCTTCGGTGTATGTAGTAAACAAAACCTGTGTCTCTGCCATTCATTTATTAACACAGAGACACGCAGAACAAACAGGATTCGTATTTGAATCGACTTTTGCAGCGTAATGTCCTACTTTTGATTAATTAAAACTTTATTTTTTAATACCAGCTTGGTATCGAAGTACCGGGTCTTTTGACAACACTAATTGAAAAGTTATTTGAAGTGTTATAAATATTTCATGGTGTTACCGTTTTGACAGTATTTTTGATCAAATGCATGGAAAAAGCATAGAATATTAGTGATTATATCTGGGGTGGAAGAAAACCCAAGCAACTACATAGAAGTCTTATTAAAAGAACTCTCATTCCTTTTATCAGAGATGAACTTGGGTGGGTCCTCTTCAGCACGGCGTGTGACATTGCTTTATAGATTTAGCTTTTTTATTTTTTTACTTCCCCACAGAAGCACTCAAACATTTTATGTGCTCTGCTAATCTGAAGGCTCGGTAATGGCCTCTCTCAATGCCTTGGGCCATGGATGACATTTGTTTGAAAACACTGTAGTGCTTGTTCATGTGGCATTTACACATTTCGACATTTACAGACATCCATTACATTAGTACTAATGTTAGAACTAAACTCAATAAGATGTATCCTGACCCCACTAATGTGGTTTTCTCAACCACACACTTATAAATAGAACAATGAATACATTTTTAAAATCGGACCTCACTTTAAGGTACTTTAAACGATGATGAGACTTTAAGTGTCAGGGTTGAAAAACTACTAAAGAGAGGTGAGAATCATTGACCTTAGCAGTATTAAGTCAGTTTGATCAGAATAAAACTACCATGGGGTGGTGACTCCTCTGTTAGAGGTTAAGAGGTCAGTGTAGTGTACAGAGTGGCTGAAGCCTGACCAATGCTGAAGGAGGAGTGGACTGTAATCCAATCTGGGTTAAAATCCACCTCAGGGCTTTCCAGTATTCAGTGCTTCACGTTTTATGGCTACCATCACTGACTGTACGAGTGTGATAGTGGGGAAATTGGCCGTAGCGCTTGTAGATGAATCCCAGTCTAAAATTTCATCTCGGATCACTGCAAGCACACATCAAAGAGTGACCTCTATTTTTCATATTCCATGTGCATTAGAAAACCCGATGGAGTTGGAAGCTCCCCTATCTCACATTAACACAGACCCCCCTTATCTCTTGAGTTTTTTTTTTTCTTTTCTTCCCCAGCTTATTTTGAACCCAGTGCCCTCTCTTTTTCTCTTTCTACCTCTCTGTTTCCCTCCTACCCCCTTCTGTGGGCTTGGAGACTGGCGGCAAAACAGTAAACACTTTAATTTGCTCCCAAACTATGGATTCCTCCAGGGTTAATTATTTATGTATGAATGCAATGACAGAATCTGGGTCTGAGTTAGAGATTCCCATTAGATGTGCAAACTAGGTATTTTTTTATGGGTTGTTATCTGTATATTGTGACTGTTCAAGCGTATGAGGAAGTTTGTAGAACTTCTGTGTGGGAAGAAAAATAGAATGGAAGAAATAGCAGCGCTGTATTTCGTACCATTTTGTTTTATCACTGCATAATGCTTCATTCACAAGCACAAGGGGTTCGAGTTATTTAGATGGTGTCAATTTTCTGTCTGTCCTGTCACAAAATGTTCAAGCTTAGAAATTAGGCAATTTTTCAGTTGATTTTCAGAAAACAAAACTAATATTGTATGTTTCTCTCTCCATTTTAGGTTTTCTGTGGTGCGTCTCGAATCTACTCAACATCCCTTTAATGCCTTGCTGCTGCGGTAACATGTCCGAGCTGGAACATTCCCTTCAGAAACGCTTCCTCTGATGCCCGTTCGCTCTCAAGACCGTTCTGCTCAACATCCCTGTTGAAATTGAGAACGTTTTAACACCTACCTGAAGCATTCCTGTTTCACCCAGTCTTACGTTTACAAGCGGATCACCGGAAGGCTCGCGTCCTGAGGCGTGACTGAAACTCAAGGAGTCAAAATGGCTAACAACACTGCGGACCACCCGCCGGGCAACTCGGTCGCTGAGGTCGACCACGAAGGGGACTTTGGCTGCACGATGATGCAGCTCCGCGATATGATGGAGCTTCGCAGTGGCGAGGCGGTCAACAAGATTGCAGAATGCTACGGAGATGTGCAAGGGATCTGCCGCAGGCTCAAGACCTCACCTATCGAGGGTAAGAAGCAGTGAAGATCTACACCAACACATGCACAACCACTGCATGTGAATTAGAACTTACAGTTGTCTTGATAATTTTAATGTATGGTTTTTATGTAAACGGGTATTTACCAGAAAACTAAATTGAAATCTGTTGAATCCATTTCAGCAAAGAAAGTTTTATATATTTGTCTGAAAGGATCCCAACAGCATGACTCCACGCCACCATACTTCACTGTAGGCGTGGTGTTATGATTGTGGGAAGTGTTGTGCTTTGCACGTGCTTTGGAAAAGCTCTATCATCTTGTCATCTGACCACAAGCTCTTTCCTTGCGTCACAGCTTGGTCATGTGGGCATTTGCGGCAAACTCCGGACATGCTTTGCATAGTTGCTTTAGAGTAATGGCTGCTTTTGTGCCACCCTCCGATACGTGCCAGCCTTACGCAGAGCTTTGTGGATGAGTTGATTTATTTTGTTTTGTTCTACTGAGCTCTGTGATTGTTCGCTGCTTTGTGGTTTCATACTCTGTCTGCTTTTCAAGAGGACAGTCTTGTGGGACAAGTTTTTCTAGGCAGCGTTTTGGCAGTTTGACATTTCTACTGCTGGATAATTCAACCAACAGTGTCCCCTTTTCCCTATTTTTTTTACTTTGAATCAGACATTTTTGGAAGGTGCTTCATGTTTTGGATTTTACAATAGACCTTCAAATTCAGTACATAAAAATCAATTTCTTATGGGAATATTTTGGGTTGAATACAAGTTAAGCTCCATTTATGCCACTTACAAAGTTTATATTTATTAATTTGCTTGTTTATTTACGGGTTTGTTTTTAATTTCTTAACTGATTTATTTACAGCATAACATAGATGTCCAAAAAATGAAAATGAATTTACTCACAGGTGTATATGTTAGGTTTACGATGGAGCTTCAAAATAATGATCACCATTCACCAGCATGACCAAGCAAATTATGAGCAAATTGTCATTTTTGAGTGAACTATTCATGTTTGGGTATCATATTTGGGTGAAGTTTATCTTGCGTTTAACCCAGAATATACATTGCATTAGATGCAATCAGACAATGGTTTTACTTCAAAATATATCTTGATGGCACTACTTGGAAATCACCTAATCAGATGTTTTATCTTGTATTAATCTCAGTTGTCTTACAAAGTTTTGTAAATTTTATATAAATGTATTATTCTGTACCATGTTTACTATGAGAACATCCTTTTTGCCAACATGAAGCTGAGAGTCAACCAACAAACAAGCAAAACCCAGAATATTTTTTAACAATTTTCTTTTTTAGTCCCTACAAAATACTTTTTAGGCCTTTTGGACACATTAATTCATACATATAATCAAGAAAGAGGGGATGGGATTGTAAAATGTTGCAAGCTTAATTCTAAGTTACTCTCACCTGTATAAGCCTACAGCTTTATGTATGCTAAGTTAACCATTGTCATTTTCTGATCTCAAATGTTAATTCAGGGGAATGGTAGATTCAGGCATCCTAAGCCACATTAAGGCCCAATACCAATTCTATTTTCTACCCCTTTGCCTACCCCTCGCCCTTTCCTCTTGCCCCTTGAAATAAAGTGGAAAGGGGAAGGGTTAAAAATTTTCCCCTAAGAAATGGGACACCACTACTACACTG
>JAUCMS010000012.1:14399072-14427344 GCA_032357445.1 Enteromius radiatus | reverse complement strand
ACGCATATATTATGTAAAGAAAAACTTTTATTTTGGATGCGATTAATCGCGATTAATCATTGCCCAGCACTAAATTTAAATATTTATAATTAAATTATTAAAAAAAGTATAATTTGCCAGTTAATTATGATCTTTTTTTTTTTTTTTTCACAGCCATCAGAGAAGGAGGGAGGTCTGCCAAGGCATGTGGGTAATAAGACAGAGTGTGCCCTTCTTGGTCTGGTGTTGGACCTGAAGAGAGACTATCAGCCTATTCGAGATGAAGTTCCTGAGGAAACACTTTATAAAGTTTACACGTTCAACTCCTCCCGAAAGAGCATGAGTACCGTACTAAAGAACGCCAGTGGTCCCGGCTTCCGAATGTACAGCAAGGGCGCCTCTGAGATTGTCCTGCGCAAGTATGCCAGATGAATTCTAAAGCTCTTAAAGGGGTCATATCATAAGAAATAAAATTTAGCTTAATCTTTGTGTAAAGATAATTTGATACAGTGGGAAAACATAACTTGGTGTCTAAAGTGCTGAACTTGTTGGTTTTCTAATGTCACAAACCTGAGGCATACAACATCAAAGAAAAAGATTAATAGAGGTGAATAAGACAGGGTTGTCAAACTTAATTCCTGGAGGGCCAAAGCCCTGCAGAGTTTAGCGACAACTCTTATCAAACACACCTGATCCAGTTAATCAAGTCCTTCAGGCTTATTTAAAAAAAAAAAAAAGATCAAATGATATAAAAAGATGATGGTATAAAAAAATGATATGATCCCTTTTTTCCATCTTTTGCATATTCATTCTTTTAAAGCAAAATGTAGTAGCTCTAGTTTTAAATTGTAATACATTTATCTTTCCTGTCAGGTGTTCCCATATCCTTGATTCTTCAGGCCAGCCACGTGTCTTCAAGGCCAAAGATCGGGATGAGATGGTGCGGAAAGTGATTGAGCCAATGGCCTGTGATGGGTTAAGGACCATTTGCGTAGCCATGAGGGACTTCACAACAGAGCCAGACTGGGACAACGAGGCTGACATTCTGAATGACCTGACCTGCATCTGTGTTGTGGGAATTGAAGACCCTGTTCGTCCTGAGGTGAGCCAAATTGTCCAGTTTGCTCTTTGCTATTAGTATCGGGTTGGTCCGTAGTGCCAAAATTACATGCTTCACATGGCTGGAGATTTCTATACTTCAGGCCTCTGTTCATAATGAGACATGACAAGCATTAGTCGCGACTGGGGCAACCCGCCACATTTCATGTAATGAAATTGTATTGACCATGATTATCATGTGATGATGATGGATTATTTGCAGAGTGTCAAGCACTATGTGAAAGTGTGGACAGGAATAGCCTCATTGGTGGGGGAACAACTAACCTAGATCCACTATTGTGCTGTTTTTTTGGTTTATCATATTTGATCAGTGCAGAATTGACGTCAACTTCCTTCCAGTTAGGTGGCATAAATATCAGTCATACATTTCATTATAGAATTATATAAGTTAAAATGATTCCTGCAGGCTTTTTTGAATAGTATGATCCATTTTTATCTTTGTTGCCATTTACAGTGTTATTCGAAATCATCCTTTCTATGTTCATAACTGTATGGTTATTTTTATATTAAGCATCATTTTAAGCACATCAAGGCGAACAAAAAATAGCTGGTAAGTTTTAGGTCAAGGCAATTTTATTAGTGAATGTGTTTTTTCCAGTTAAATACAAGAGTCTGTCTGACTTCTTTACCAGTAAGCCCATATTGGGCTGATTTTAAAAAGCCTGTGTCTTATGGTTTGAGTTGATGATGAGAGCAGTATTATGTTAAGGCATGATGGTGGCAATAGCCCATTTGCAGCTTTGAAATTAAGTCATAGAGCCATGTAGGGGTAATAGGATGAGCTTGAATCTTTTTGTCCAAGTGAAAATATCTTGTGCATTAATGATCTGAGCCATCTGTATATTTTTCTGCTGTTGCAAGACGAGTCGACTTTTTAATGCACACACTAGTTACTCTGAATCATACAACATGTTCTTCACATGCATCACTTGAGCATCTCTGTCCATGGAAACACTGGGAGGTTTTTAATTATCTATAAATAAATGAGCTTATTGGTTCTAATTACGGGTATGGTGTGATTCATCGCAAGACTGAGTGAGGATAATTACATAGGACTCCAGGATACACACACACACGAAACCTCTGGATCCAGCCCCTTCATGTGCTAAGTCGTCTCGGTACCCCTTACCGCTTAACACACACCACAAGCTGATAGGATGCCACACCAAGAGTGATTGCAATGTCCTCATTTCTTACTGTTCTGGGGCCAGCAATAACATTGAGGAAGACGTGTTTTACTTGTTAGTGTATGTAGTAGTTGTCAGATGTTTTACAATGACTGAGATATCAATTTAATTAACTGCTCCTAACGAGTTAATAGTCTGATTCATGAACAATTGATTTTGAGCAAATTATTCTATGTTAGTCTTCCAGAAAGCTATAATGTAATAATTTTAGTAATTAATTTTGATACAAAAAAGCATAGTTTGAGTTTGATCTGACTAAAACAGGGAAATCGCATTATTAGCTCTTTATTTATCATAGATTTTGTCATTATTGAACAACTTCCTAATAAGTAATTGCGAAATCCTCTGGTATGGATTTTCTAACATAGCTTGATCCAAGTCCATCCAGACTATTTTGCATTGATCTGTTTTTCAATTTCTTATTTATTTTTCCATTTATCCAATCTATTTATCTCTAGGTTCCACATCGGAGTGGATACGGGTACGGCAGTGGTTGTTAGGCTGCACAACATGCTTTGTATCAAGCCAAATGATGGTCTTTCTATTCTTCAGGTTCCTGAGGCTATCTCTAAATGTCAGCGAGCAGGCATCACTGTCCGTATGGTCACCGGAGACAACATCAACACTGCCCGTGCCATTGCCACCAAATGTGGAATCCTGCAGCCTGGAGAGGACTTTCTCTGCCTGGAGGGCAAAGACTTCAACCAGCAGATTCGCAATGACAAAGGAGAGGTAAAGAACTGTAAAGCTTTAAATGCACATGTCGAAGTCAACATTGAAAGTGCGTATTTCAGTGTTGCCTTTATCTTTAGGTTGAACAAGAGCGTCTTGACAAGGTCTGGCCCAAATTGCGTGTTCTGGCTCGTTCCTCCCCAACAGACAAACACACTCTGGTAAAAGGTAAGATCTTTACCGATGGTTGGTTGAGCTCCTAGTCTGCTCGTTTACTGATAACATCGCTATTTAAGCTAAAATTATTAAACAAAGTATTTGAAACCTTACTGGAAGGGAGCTGGTGTCTTCTCTCATTGTCATGACCCCCATGTCACTTATCTTTTGTTTAGTTCCTGTGCTGTTGTCTTTTAGGCATCATTGATAGCACAGTTGGAGAAACCAGACAGGTGGTGGCTGTGACTGGAGATGGCACTAACGACGGCCCTGCCCTTAAAAAAGCAGATGTTGGATTTGCGATGGTAAATCATGCTTTTTATTGTGAGAGACAGTTGTTTGAGTTTTTGCAGCCAATAGTATACTGTAACATAAATGGCTTTAATAACCACAGAGGTTGCATCCTAATCCCTCCCCAATATCTCTTGCTCTGCACCAAGCCAGAATGCCTCAGGGCATCATCGCAACATGCTGTACTTGCTGATAAGTGGTTGACCCCTGCTTGTTGCTCAGATGACTCCACAACTTAAGTTAACTTTATAATGTTTTGTATGCAGTGAATTAAATTGATATTTCTCACTCAAACACTTAAATAAACACTTAATATATATATATATATATATATATATATATATATATATATACTCTAAGAGAGTCAAAAGCCGTAGTTGGTGCAATTGTGCACTGCCGACTGAAGGACGTTAGGTTGGGATGAGGGCAGACATAGTGAATTTATTTCAAAAAATTTAAACCCTGAAGCTGTCAAAGATATGGTTTAATTTGGGTCATCAATTCACTGTGCTGTTTGCACCCACATAACTACCACTTAGTTTTTCTGAAAAATCATTCAGCTTAAATGTCTTTATATAAAACCCAAGAAAAGGCCTAATTAAAATTCTTTTGATTTAAAGTTAGTTTTTCTCTTTCTTTCAACTTTCATTTTAACGAGAACCATTCTATTCTCAAGAATGAACCTGCATCTGCAATTATTCATGAAGTAGACTGCTCTGATATTTATGAAGGCATTCTAAAAAGCTTGTGCTTTCTTTGTCTTACAGGGTATTGCAGGTACAGATGTTGCAAAGGAGGCTTCTGACATCATTCTTACTGATGACAACTTCACCAGTATTGTCAAAGCTGTGATGTGGGGGCGTAATGTCTATGACAGTATCTCCAAGTTCCTGCAGTTTCAATTGACTGTCAATGTGGTGGCTGTGATTGTTGCTTTCACTGGAGCCTGCATTACACAGGTAAATTTACACTATTTGACCTATCTTCCTGGGACTCAGCATATGGATTTATGCTTTATAATTGTTTAGCGTCTTGAAATAAGAAATATGAATCCCTTCCTAATAATATTTTTCATATTTTGACCATTTTGATATTTTACACACTTATTTTGTCCTATGTAGTGCACGTCAGGTCATTTGTCAAATTACAAATTCAGGCAAGATGCTACAGGTTAAAAAAAAAAAAAAAAGTACTGTGAATACTGTTTCCTCTTTAAGTTAAATATTGGGACTTTAAAATTAGCATGTGTAGTCTTTGAGAAATCACCACTACAGAAGACAAAAATAAATAGCTGGGTGTATAAACACAAGAGTATTTGGTGGTTATGCATGGTGTTGTGGGTAACAATTCATGTGCCATAATTACAGAACTCTACAAGCCAAGTATTTTATTGTGTATTTGCAGAAACATTCTGAGGCCATTTAGTGCTGGTGCCAGGCTTTGGCTAATATGGGGCCGGCCAGACTTGTTGTGTCCCTGCCTAACTACATTACATATGACAATGCTGTAGTAATGTCCTTTCTGTGGAGTCTCACGTCGGTTTATTTTGTCTGCAGGACTCTCCACTTAAAGCAGTTCAGATGTTGTGGGTAAATCTGATTATGGACACACTGGCTTCTTTGGCTCTTGCAACGGAACCTCCAACAGAATCGCTCCTGCTGCGGAAACCTTACGGACGAGACAAGCCACTCATTTCCAGGACTATGATGAAGAACATCTTGGGTCATGCTGTTTACCAACTTATCATCACATTTACTCTTCTCTTTGCTGGTAAGAGGCTTCTGTATGGCTTCATGAAGTCCGAATAAATTTGGTTCAATCATGATGATTATTATTTAATTCTTATGGCACTTTGAACTATAGTTAAAACGCACAAACTTTGAAATGCAGGAACGGACTGTGGCTAATTTTATTTTAGTATGGGATGTATGGTTGCTCAGCAACTAGTATTTATATTTGCAGTATTCAAAGCCATTAGAATTTGCCTCAGGCACCCGAACGTTTTACCATGAAATGTCAGTATTGAATATTTTAGGGAAAACCTTCAAAAACCTCTTGTGGAACGCTCAACTCACATCTCAATTGATCTGAGGATTTGTCTCTCTTGACATGACTTTTATACAATTATTTGCATAATTGAAATGCATATTAGTTTACTCAAATTTGAATTTGATTGTTTTGTGAATATAGAAGTAAAAATTAGCTCTGATGCTAAATGTTGTCCTAAGCTAAAAGCTCACTGCCTTACTTTCTGCATTTTTCCTACATTTTAAAAGTTAAAGGACTCCATCTCAACTCAAAATTTCACATAGAATATTTCCCAGTATCCCTTATCTGTAAATCCTTGTATTTGCTCCCTACAGTGAAATAGATCACATCACAGACTACCTAAATCCCTAAACCATGTAAAATACTTCAGAAGAGTTCGCTGTAAATGTTCCCATTTTTGTACTGCTGCCAACTGATTAGACAAGTTTATCACTAATTTACAGTGCCCCCTGGGTTAATGAACATGTATGTACAAAAGCCCCTATTCTAGCACAGTTTGAATACTTAAAACTTTTGAAATTAACAGTAGCATGTATTTATTGAGTTCATTGTTTGTTCTGGAATACAATACTTTGATTTTTATTTTATTTTATTTTTTTAAAATCAATATTAAACTTTCACATCAATTATTAACGGAAACCTTTATTCTGTGCCCAAAGGTGAGAAGTTCTTCAACATTGATAGTGGACGCAATTCTCCTCTGCACTCACCTCCTTCTGAACATTACACCATAATCTTCAACGTCTTCGTAATGATGCAGCTTTTCAATGAGATTAATGCCCGCAAGATCCACGGAGAGAGGAACGTGTTTGAGGGGATTTACAGGAACCCCATTTTCTGCAGTGTTGTTCTGGGAACCTTTGCTCTGCAGGTATAACATCTAAATAAACTAAATGTAGAAATGTATTTTATATAATATTATGAAAGTGTCATCTCTCAATGCAATCCTTTTTTTTAAGGTTTTGGCTTTTTCAAAAGCTGTTGTCAAAAGAAAAAGTTAATATGTGTGGTCAGAATTGTTTATTAAGTTGCTGCTTAGCTACCATTAGACTATTTTCACAAATAAGTTATAAAATTAGGATGTAACTTTTGGGTAAAATTAGGATATATAAAAACAGATCCTAGGTCTATTTTGACCTAGTTGCATAAACCCTGACCTATAATAATCACGTCAAATAATCAATTTAACTTTTTGGGTTCAAATTAGACCAATCCGTTTGTATTTAACTGACTTAAAAAAAACAACAACAACAAAAAACAATAGAAACAATTAAACTGTTTATGCAACCAGTCATTGATGTTTAAAACTAGAAACTTTTCAAGCAATGTTAATTTTATTTTAGATAATAGTGATAACATCTAAAACCCTTTAAATGCATTAAAGATGAAGTAATCCAAAACACATCTTAACCATGCTGAAATAGCTGTAACTCAGTCTCCCATGGCTTAAAGCTGGACTAATGCAGTACCCCTTGTTACAGATTATCATAGTCCAGTTTGGAGGGAAGCCTTTCTCGTGCACCGCCCTCACCCTCGATCAGTGGCTCTGGTGTATCTTCATTGGAGTTGGTGAGCTGCTCTGGGGCCAGGTAAGGCAAATTCTTACAGTATGTAAGTTGTTCATCACTAATTAGTACCTCAAAGCAACGAGTTAGATGAGTGCGTTTACAAATGACAAAGTGAGAAAGAGAGATACACAAGCTTCGAACTGGTGAAATAATGAAAACATCACAGCAGAATGCACATGCGTGGGTGATGTGGAACATCTTTAGTTCTCTCTTCAATCCCACTGGGAGGGCATGGGAGGGGGAGGTGAAGCTGTGTGCGATTTCAAACTTGTGGGAGGGAACGAGGGAGGCTGGCAGACATAATTCCAGAGAGCAGTTGCCGCCATCTCAAAAGTTCAGCTCAGAAAAAGGACGGAGAGCTGTGAGCTTTATCATCAACCTCGGCAGCACAAGGTCTCTCCTCTGCCTCCATACATCCATGCTTACGGTACATTTAAAACTCAGGACTGATGCATCATGTTAGGTCATCAAAAGGCCGGGGAAGTTATCAAGTACAGATAAAGCCTTTAGAGCTGCAAGCCGTCTGCTCCTTCTGGCAGTTGCATCACACATAAGCCATTTCCTACTGGGTTTCTCAGCTGGTGCGCATGCGGGCATTTGTTTGTGTGCGTACACACATGCAGCTTTACAAACCAGATGCTGGAAACTTAAACACGGAGGAGAAGCAGCGTGCATTCTATCCAATACGTATTGAGTTGTCTCTGTGATGTCTCATGTCAAACAGCATCAACGGAGGCACCTAGAGAGAAGATTGCGCAGAAATAAGCTTCCATCTGTGTTTGGAAGTCACTTTGAACCTGTAGCTTAAAATAGGTTAAATTTACATTACAGCTACAAGAAAAGTTACTAATAAAAAGTACCTATCTACATATTAGCTATGGGTGGCTTAAATGGGAAAATTAAATGGATGTGTTTTGAAATGTATAGCTGCATGATTTGTTTCAGATCAGAGCAGTATTCATCTGGCACGGGCAAAATAAAGATATCCTTAATTAGCTAACAGCAGCATTTCACATCTTTTAAGATATTATTATAAATACAATAAAACATTAACATAGAAAACAGATTTTTAAATTGTAATATTATTTCACAATTTTAATGTATTTTAAAATATAGTTTATCCATGTGATGGCAAAACTGAATTTTCAGAAGCCATTGCTCCAGTCTTCAGGGTCAAATTATCCTTCAGAAATCATTCTAATGTGCAGAATTGGTGTTTAAGAAAGATTAATTACCAATGTTGAAAACGGACTGCTTAATATTTTGTGGAAACGGTGAGATATTTAATGAATAAAAAGTTCAAAATGACAATATTAAAATGCAGATATTTTGTAACAATGTATGTTTTTACTGTCACTTCATCCTTTTCATGAATCATTGCTTGAATACGAGTATCCAGAAATTACTCCAAATTTTGCACTGATTATTGTCTTGGAAAATAGCTTAATTCCAGAATTAGGGAAGATTCTGGCAGTTAATCAAACGAGCTTCATGTTAGGTGTAATCACTAAAGGTACTTTGTGCTTTTTAACATGCACAGAAGTTGTGGTCACATGCCATAATGATTCATGAAATCTTTGCATTTATTCACCACATTCTTAGCATCTGTTCTCGGAAAGCCATCCATAATCTCAACCACCGCTAATGACTATTTGTTGAGCTACAGTTGTCATCGCTTGACCCTATTTCACCCCCCTCTCTTCTCATTCTCCAGTTCATCTCTGCCGTCCCCACACACCGCCTCAAGTTCCTGAAAGAGGCTGGCCACGGCATCCCCAAAGAGGACATCCCAGAGGAGGTGCTAACCGAAGGTGCGGATGAAATTGACCATGCCGAGATGGAGCTGCGCAGAGGACAGATCCTGTGGTTCAGAGGACTCAACCGCATCCAGACTCAGGTAAGCTCCTCTTCTTCTCTTCCAGCAGGTGTGCCAGTACAGAGTAGAAACGGCTTAAATACAACAGCACTGACCTACACATACACAACTCTGCCACATTTGGAAATGAATCTTTTCATATTAAATGCTACCAGATTTTAAAGAGAGAATGTTGAGCAATTTTGCATTCATCCTCAATTTATTATCAGAATTTGATTTTTCTTATTTTTAATACTTCATAAATTATATATACATTTAAGAGATAAAAAAAAAACAAAACAATGTTTCTATTTTGTATTATTTAGCTAAATAAATGAATCTGATCTTTGGGGGTAATGCATTCAATCTATTATCATAATTTTTGGACATGAATTTAAAAAGGGGATACAGTCATTCCTTTTATTTCATTGGTTCTTTTTTTTCCAGCTCCAAACAGCATGTGCATTGCTGAAATATGCATTATTAGTGAACATTCTAGATAGCCAGTGGCTGTTTTTGTGTAGACATCACCCTAGTGGCCTTCAAGCATCTCCATGGGTTCATTTGTGGAAAAGCATCTCCCTTAAGACTAAGCAGAAACTTGTGAGCTGCTTAGGTCTCCCGGGTTGAAAAGCAGTATGTGCCCTGGAGATGACACTCTTGAAATGCCAGTGGGGCAACCCATGTCTCTCTGACTATATGCACAATCTGCCTGGAGATAACTGGGTACTGTACAGCAACATTTGCTCGCTTTCATCAGAAGATGTGCAAGGAAATGACTGGGAACAGTTTTTTTTTTAAGCTCTGTTGATGGAGGCCGTGTGGGAGGACCTCCTTTCACTTACCATTGCCTTCATACATGGCACAGTGTTGCAGCTCACAAACAATGAGTGGATTCAGTGAGAGGGTTCACAGATGTATTTATCTGGATCCTCCAGGAGTGTCTGTGTGTTGGTGGGCGATCTTTCTGAGAGGGCGTTCTGTGCCTATTAAGAATGTTCTATAGCAAACACTATGGCAAACCACCCACCAACGATTGTCAGTGTATTCCACAGGCACTGAGTTATCCCTTTAGATTTACTTCCTGTCACTTCTGAAAACAACATATTCATTTAAGCTTTGTTTTCATTTTGTGTCATTAAGAAATGTGCAATTTGCCTTTCAGCAATTCATCAGGTCATGGGGAATTCATGTTGCCATGTGGGATCATCTTAAACCCTTTTCTCTTTTGTTCTTGTTCTTTCTCTATTGTTTGTTACAGCTTTCATCATATCATTTGGGTCATAGCAAAATTTAGAGTAAAAGATCAATATATTGATGTGATAGAGAAGTAAAATTTGAAGTGAATGGGAAGTGAAAAATATTTGGTTATCCCTTTATCTAATCACTTCTTGTTCTTGCAAAATTAGTTTGTTTGGTATTTTTGGTAATACATTATGTAGTAGTCTGGGATCACAGAAAGCAGTAATTAAATCAAATCAGTAATTAAAATCAGTAATTAAATCTAAATAATTTTATTTTTACAATGCAAAAATAATTGTATATAATTTTATTTAAAATATTTTTTATTATTGTTTTTATTTCTTATTTTATTAACTTTTATGTTTAACACAAGAAAACAGTTAGTTAGCAATGGGCTGAACCCTTTAATATAAATTATTTAAATATGTATTGCACTTTTTAAAAATATTTTTATTTACTAGGCAAGTTTTTTTTTTTTTTTAATATCTAATATTTTTTTTATTACATATTCTAATTGACCGTATTCCGATATTACCCTGAATTTCAACAGTCTTAAATAGCGTACTTTCGTTTTCTTTGTATAATCTTCTTTTATCTAAAGCAAGTTAATGGGGCAGTAATGTGTTAAGGGGAGGGAGAGTTTTAATGTGCCCTGGATACGTCCAGACCCCCTGTGGTTTCAGATCACCATCCCTGCTAATTCTACCAGACTTCCTTCCAAGCCCAACCGGAAAAGAGGCCGAACAGTCGTCTTATCCTCCTCCTCCTTCCCTCCTCCCACCCCTTTGCTCTTATTCCTGATCGCGAGCTGTTGAACTGACCGCAAAAACACTACTCTACTAATTAGCTTCTTATCTCTCCCCCTCGCCCAAAGTCCCACCACCCCACTTTTAAAATCCTCATGGATTTGTATTTTATATCTGTCATGCATGGTTAGTGGTACACAAAGAAAGAAATAATTGGCACACGCACAATTCAGACTCATCAGTACTTCACAGAGCTAGTTTTCTTTGTGCTCCCTTTTCTTTCACTGACATCTTCACAGCATTTCCTTTCTCCTGGAAAAAAATAGTTCTCCACGTAAAACTTTCCTTTTTATCTTCCTGTGCCTGCCCTTCTCCTGCCAGACTCACACAGAACTAACAAAACTTTTTATTTGTGGGATGAGGGGATGTTCTCTCTTTCTCTTTAAAATAACAAATTTATCTGCTCTAACCACTCTTTTTGGCCCCTTGGTCTCTGTCTTTCTCTGTTTCCTTTTCTTCCTCTGTTTTTTTTTTTTTTTTTGTTTTGCTTTTTTTTTCCCCCCTCGTCTTCTCCCTGTTCTTTGCAGATGGACGTGGTTTATACATTCCAGACGGGCCAAACGGCAGTGCCTGGGGCCCTGCGTCGCCAGCCCTCTGTGGTCAGCCAGCACAACGATGCAAAAACTGTTTCTAGCCCCACCCATGTAGGGATTTCCTCTTCCTCCCTGTCCGCCAACTCTGCTGCGGCTGCTGGGCCGCCCGCCCCTGCTTCCTCTTCTACTACAGGCAGTGAGTGCCACATAACATACCGGCAAACTAGCAGTGCTGTTGCATGATGGCAATGCTGAATGCTAATGTGCTGAATGCTTTCATGATCTGCCAGTTATCCTGCAGTAAATCAATAACCACCCTTTTTTAGACTGCTTTTCCTATCTCTCTTCCTGTCCTCACAATCTCCCAACTAAAACGCTACTCATTATTCTCTTTCTCATTCACTTTGCATTTCGTCCAATGCCTGAACATGTGCATTGTGTGTGGTTTGAGTTCAGACAGCCTTGTTGATGTCTGTATGCGAGTTACCAGTGCCAGGACAATTTTGTTTCGGGATGGCCAAACATAGTTTCATTATTATTTTTATTTTTTTTTCATTCGGAAAAATCTTTATTTTATTATTTTCCTTTATTCTGTTTTATTTTATTCATACCAGATTCCAGTAGCACTGTGTCCTAACTACACTGTTCCCCTTGCTCCCTGGGCTGCCCACTGCTCTGGGTGTGTGTTCACCGTGTGCGTGCGCATGGTTGTTTACTTCTCACTTGGATGGGTTAAATGCAGATCACAAATTCCTAGTATGGGAAACCATACCTGGCCACATGTCATGTCCTTTCCATGTTCCATGCCAAGATCTTAATTTGGACAAATTGAAAAATTATTTTAATGATCTTTTTTTTTTTGTACCCTCAAATTACAGATATTTAAATTGTTGTATATCTGCCGTATGTTGTCCAATTTTAAATATATTAAGGTAAAGTATACACTACCAGTCAAAGGTTTGGAAACTCAAAGTACGATTTATTTATTTATTTATTTTTTTTTTAAGGCTGCATTTATTTAATCAAAAATACAGGAACAAATGTAATATTGTGAAATATTATTGCAATGTAAATTAACAATTTTTTATTTTAATATCCATTAAAATCTAATTTATTCCTGTGATGCAAAGCTGAATTTTCAGGATCATTACTTCAATCTTCAGTGTCACACGATCCTTCAGATATCATTTTAATATGCTGATTTATTATCAGTGCTAGAAACTTTGGATTAGGATTTTGAATGAATAAAACGTTAAAAAGAAGAGCATTTATTGTAGAAATCCTTTCTAACAATATAGACTACCATTCAAAAGTTTAGAAACAGTAAAAGTAAAATCAGTATCTGAAAGAAATTAAAACTTTTATTCATCTAGGATCTGTTAGATTGATAAGAAGTGATGCCAAAGATTTATACTGTAAGATTTTTTAATAAGTGCTGTTCTTTATCATGTTTTATTCATCAAAAAGTCCTGAAAAAGTTTCCAAAAAAAATATTTGATAACATTGATAATTCTATAAATCAGCATATTAGAATAATTTCTGGAGTAATGACTGATGGAAATTCAGCTTTACATCATAAATAAATTATATTTTAAAGTATATTAAAATATAAACCCATTATTTTAAATGGTAAAAATATTTCACAATATTCCCTTTTTCCTGTATTTTTAATCAAATAAATGCAGCCTTGATGAAAGAAACATATTACAAATCTAAGTTTTCCAAACGTTTTGACTGGTAGTGTACATAAAATATTTACATAAAAGCTTATTTATTCTGCTGTATAAATAACTGAGATTTAGCATTCAGTTACCCTGCATCGTTTTATTTTATTACAGTTTTTATTAGAAGTAGGATTAGAATATGTATGTTTATATATATATATATATATATATATATATATATATATAGTTTTTAATGGTGTTGTAAATGCCCTCCCCAAAGGTCATAATGAATTCGCCTATGGAATTCGCCGCCTTGTTCTCTTCTCCAACACAGTCTCTCTCATTTTAACACAGGCCTCTCCCTCTTTTCACAACTGCTTTCACACACTCACTCACTCTCTTCTCTTTGTCTTTCTCTCTCCTTCGTTTGCAGCCCCACTCTCACTCTCATGCTTCAGCCCCCTCATCACACCTTGTGTCTTCTGCTCTGACACGTTATACTCTGTCTCCATCTCTCTTCATTGATATTCTAGAAGGAACTATGAGTCATGGGCTGTTTTTTTTTTTTTTTTTCTCGTCCTGCTTTCCTTATTTAGGTTGCATCAGTAGTGCTTTTTGCATTACACATCTGAAAGTGTGTGCTCACTTTCAAGGCAGATAGAGGGTCAGAGGGTTCATTTCACCATAGATGGGAGCGATCCAAATATACAGACAGCTGGTAGAAAATTAAAGGTTTGATTAGGTTCAATAATTTTTAAAATAACCATGTGAAATTGGACAGATGCATTCCAGCTATATCCTGCCAAGCCGTTCATTAAAATGTTAACTGGTTTTTCTGCAGAAATGTGAATTGTTCAGAGTTGTTTTTCGTATCAATTTGCAGTAGCTAGGACATTGGTAGGCAAAATATGTACAAAATATGAACATATAAAAAATATGCTATTAGTAGTAGTATAGCTTTTTAATACTAGCTATAATAACCAACTATTATTGCCACCTCACAAGTGAGCAATTATAGTTTTGTACCATAGGAATATCATTTTAGGTCTACAGTTATTTTTTTTTTTTTTTGTCATCCAAATCAGTGATTCAAGACACGAGGTCTGTGGGAATTTATGAGGATAGAGTAGATGCTTCACAAATGACTTCAGCCTGCTGTTGCTGCATTTTTCACAGGCTAATGGAATTTAGTAACGTAGCAGACATTCATTTTGCACATTCGCTGCTTCTGATCCCTTCCTCTTGCTTCTCTGCTATTTTAAACTAAGGCAGAAATAGTTAGACCGATTAAAATAAAGGCTGTTGACGCAGTGAGATTCAGTTTCAGGTATCGCAGCATAGTCAAGCACTTTGACCTGATCTGACAGGCAGCAAGGTTTACTCTGGCTTGGAGGAGAAAATCAGGAGAGAAAACATGACCGACATGGCTGCATGATACAAGAATGTAAGCCTGAGAAATAAACAGGGATCGAACAGACCAGGCCACTGCTGATTGGCTGAGCTGGCAGGGCAGAGGGTTTCTTTGTTACCAAGGGGAAAATCCTCCAGACCCTCACCAAACAAGTTACTCCAACAAACATTTATCTTTATGGTCTTTCTCAAGGTTGAAGCCATAAAAATTGCAAGAGTGCAAGATTAGTTTTTGACGTTTTACCACACAGCACAGAGAGCCTCTGAGAGACCCAGAGCATATGTCTTGAAGGACTGGGTGCACATGCTATGCATTTAAATTCTCTGTCTACTTGAATTTTGGGAAAAAACATTAAATGGCATAATCAAGCAAAGGTAATGGTATCTTGACTGTACAGTGCTAGGCAAGAATCCCTCTTATGCACGCACAATAGCCTGTCAAAACTCATTACCACAAAATGACTTGACAAACCGTTCTGTTAGCATTCCTGCATGTAAAGCAGCATTCCTCTCAAGTACTCTGAAGTCCTCTCTATTGGTCTGCATATTAAGTCTGTAGACTTTTATAACCATCATACTCATTAGTAAGTGATTTTATGAATCATTGCTACCAGGAATCGGAATTGCCTTTTTATAATACACGTGTGCATGCATGTTTGTGTTTCACTTATTTGACAGCATTTTCTCTGTTCTCTCTCCACCTCCTAACATTTTTCTCTTCTCAGTGCCCTCTTGATTTCACCCTTTCACTGGTCTTACCTCTTTCTTTTACAAAAGCAGAACTCCTGCTGGTACGGGTGGGCGTTAAAGCAAAAAATGAAATTCAAAAGCACCATAAAAATTAGTCCATGAGATGATTTCTATAGCCATGCAGTAGGTTTGTGTGAGGAACAGTGAAATTTATGATGTTACTGAATTCAAAGAAACATTTTTATGAAAATCCCATAAAGCACTGTGAATGAAGCATGTTAAAAAAATGGATAAATCTAAAACAACTGATTGTATGTAGAACAAATTTATATATATAATTATATATAATTTTGTTGCAAGATATGCATTTGTTTGAAAGAGTACAGTGACTTTTTTTTTTTGCAGAATCGTGTTAAATATAATTATTAAAAAAAGTTTTTTTTTATGATTTTCACTTCGATTTGATGGCCTACAGAATATTTTCTGCTATGCGTATATGAACATCAAAATAAAGAACCAGGCACAGAGTCACTGCCAAACCATTTTATTCTGTCTGTATGTGTCCATGTTTTATTGCTTGAATACAGATAGGTTTCATAAAAAACACAACATTTTGGACAAAACACTGAGAAAAATGCGTTTTTATTAAATTACTGCATTTTCAAGCAAAATACATTCAGAAATTATATACTTTCACCTGTAAATGATTATACACTGCTCAAAAAAATAAAGAACACTAAAATAACACATCCTAGATCTGAATGAATGAAGTATTCTTATTATTATATTAATGTTTGTGTGATTTTGTTGTCCGCACATTCAATTATAAATGGAAATCTACTGGATTTGGAGTCACATTCAAAGTAGAAGTAGAAAAACACACTACGGGCTGATCTAACTTTGACGTGATGTACTTAAAACAAGTCAAAATGAGGCTCGGTAGTGTGTGTGGCCTCCACCTGCCTGTATGACCTCCCTACAACACCTGGGCATGCTCCTGATGCAGAGGCGGATGGTCTCCTGAGGGATCTCCTCCCAGACCTGGACTAAAGCATCCGCCAACTCCTGGACAGTCTGTGGTGCAACGTGGCGTTGGTGGATGGAGCGAGACATGATGTCCCAGATGTGCTCAATTGGATTCAGGTCTGGGGAACGGGCGGCCAGTCCATAGCATCAATGCCTTCGTCTTGCAGGAACTGCTGACACACTCCAGCCACATGAGGTCTAGCATTGTCTTGCATTAGGAGGAACCCAAGGCCAACCGCACTGGCATATGGTCTCACAAGGTACTTAATGGCAGTCAGGCTACCTCTGGCGAGCACATGAAGAAATGCCACCCCACACCATTACTGACCCACTGCCAAACCAGTCATGCTGGAGGGTGTTGCAGGCAGCGGAACGTTCTCCACGGCTTCTCCAGACTCTGTCACGTCTGTCACATGTGCGCCAGTGGTGAATTTGCCAATCTTGGTGTTCTCTGGCAAAAGCCAAACATCCTCCTGCACGGTGTTTGCCTGTAAGCACAACCCCCACCTGTGGAGGTCGGGCCCTCATGCCACCCTCATGGAGTCTGTTTCTGACTATTTGAGCAGACACATGCACATTTGTGGCCTGCTGGAGGTCATTTTGCAGGGCTCTGAACAAAGACGCAGGTAGCAGCGGGTTGTTGCTCTCCTACGGCCTCCTCCACGTCTCCTGATGTATTGGCCTGTCTCCTGGTAGCGCCTCCATGCTCTGGACACTACGCTGACAGACACAGCAAACCTTCTTGCCACAGCTTGCATTGATGTGCCATCCTGGATGAGCTGCACTACCTGAGCCACTTGTGTGGGATGTAGACTCCATCTCAGGCTACCACTAGAGTGAAAGCACCGCCAGCATTCAAAAGTGACCAAAACGTCAGACACAATGTATAGGAACTGAGAAGTGGTCTGTGGTCACCACCTGCAGAACCACTCCTTTATCGGATGTGTCTTACTAACTGCCTATAATTTCCACCTGTTGTCTGTTCCATTTGCACAACAGGATGTATAATTGATTGTCAATCAATGTTTCTTCCTAAGTGGGCAGTTTGATTTCACAGAAGTGTGATTGACTTGTTACATTGTGTTGCTTAATTGTTCCCTTTATTTTTTTTTTGAGCAGTGTATGAATTATTGAAATTGCATTCAGTAAGCAGAACAAACAGACACACACACACCCCAGACACGTTTATACACGTGCACACACACGTTCTCTCTCACACACACATATTTAGGCTACATGCATAAATGTGTACATATATACAAACACATACATATTCATATTATTGATCTATCCATAACATAACTAAAGATATTTCTGCATCTGTGAAGGGATCTCCGCCACTGACTAGCCTAACTTTGTAGCGATCAGATTCAGAATGGTCAAATCATGATCAACTGTACATGCATGATCTACATGTATGATCTACATCATCTCTAATTAAGTAAATACTTTAGTAATTAATCAATTAAAATCTATTAAAGCCACCTCCACCATTACTTTTATCAATTCAAACAAAAATCAACTAGAAGCAGTTTTTGAAGTAAATGTTTTTTTTTTTAAATACATGTATAAACATTGTGGATGATGTGTACAGCATTTCCGACAGCTGTATCGCCCACCCCTACTGACGAGCTTTCATAAACCCAAAAGCGATGCGGAACATCTGCCATTTTTGGCTCCTAAATGGCTTATTGAACAAACATCGGTTGCATGTCCGTGAGTGGTTCTGTGATTGTGGTCATTAAGCTTGAAATGTTTCAAAGCTTGTGATTGATATGGTTGTGTCCCACTTATGTTTATGCCTGATTTCCTTGTTCACTTGCCCCAAATAGGTAATTGCATCACAGTCGTGGTTTGTATTCATTTTATCCCCCGTCTGTGCTGTTTTTGTGTTGCTTTTTACTTGTTTGTTTGATATTTCATAAGGAGCTTGAAAATGAAATCATCTCCCACCGCTGACCATATTTTTGTTCCTCTCCCAATCCAGCGCATCCTGCTTTGATGATGCCAATACGATCCCACTAATTCCTTTTTCTCTTTCTGTCTCCCAACTCCTCGCTGCAGATTAAGGTGGTGAACGCATTCCGTAGCTCCCTATACGAGGGCCTAGAGAAGCCAGAATCAAGAAGCTCCATCCATAACTTCATGTCCCACCCTGAGTTTGTACCCCTCTCTGAGGAGGAACCCCGCGTCCCCACGATATATGAGGGCTGTGTAGAGATCGAGAACCTCCCCTCCTCTTCCAGAAACGGAGGGGGCAGCGAACCCCCGAGCCGCTCTCTTCACAGCCACGAATTCTCTGTGTGAACCTCCCATCGTTCTCCTGCACCGAAATCATTGTGTGTTTTTTTTTTTTTTTTTTTCTGTTTTTTAAAATTTGTGCAACGTTCCTCCGGTGGAGCCCTGCTGATGCACATCTGAGAGACAGCAGCACCTACAGCAGCCGATGGGGCTACTACGATCCGTTTTTTTCTGATCCTTCCTCCCCACCCCTCTGCCCCTCGACTTGCACTGTGTCGGCAGCAGCAGCGCTCTGTAAGTACATGCGGCTGTGCTGCAGCCCATGTGACGCATGGCCTAGCTTACACACTAGAGGGCGACGCTGCGGTACACGCCCTCTCTCAGCCTGTCACTGGCATTTTTATCTCTTCTACAGTTGTGATTTTTCTCATGTTTATATTGTCATGTCTCTGGTCTTGTGTAATGCTGTAATCTTTTTTGTTATTTGTCCCAGGACTCTCAGTTACATAGTGTTTTTCTTTTTGCCGATTATATTCAAGCACTCAGTTGCTATTTGACTAGATTTATCTCTCTCTTTTTTTTTTCTCTCTCAATTTGCTCTGTTTTAAGGTGGTTTGAAAAACACGGCAGTGAAGCTAATCATGTCGTTTTAGTTTTGAAAATTATTTTATGCTCTAATAGACATTTTAAGTGGTTCAGACACTACATTCATGTCATGTGTTCAAACGATGTCACATACGATGCTGTTAGGCTCATTTTGGGTGTTCTGTCACTTTATATGTACAGATATAAGGCTGCTATAGTGAACGCTAGCAGAATAAAAGACTATAATAAATATGTTCGATAGCTGAATTAAGAATACCTGATTGGCTCTTAAGGGGCAGGGAGGGTCATCCTACACATCTCATCAAAATCACACCCAGTGGGCATCTCTAGTCTCGTTAATGCTCATCTGTTCAAACTGAATGCCCAGCTAACTGACCAAGTACTTTATCGAAGGTACAGCACCTCATCATTAAGAGTGCATGTATCCGTTTTTAGGTTCATCTGTGTCTGATTGTATGGGAATGGGAATTGTATTACTAACCTTTATGGGATATAACGACTAATGAATAGGATTTTCTTTGTTGTTTCATCTTTAGAAGAAAAAATACGATAGAGATTATATGTGTGTACTTTCAAATCCAGTCTCAGCTCTGCAGTTAGGTGTTCTCCTTGTTATCTAACATCAGGCTGTGCTCCACATAAGCTCCAAGTCACTCAGACGGCACTGGTAGAGCTCCAAAATCCCATCCCTGAACTCAACCTGCGAGAGTAAGGATACTGCATGTAGTAAGCATGCTTTTGCTACTTAAAAAAAAAAAAAGAAAAACAACACAAAACACCTGTGAGCTCTGTTGAAACCTGGACGACAAACTAGATTGGACTGTTTTCGTAAGAGTGCGGCCTCAACGACATGTGCTTTTTATTAGCCGAAACATACTACTGCCATAGACCGACCTTCTGCTCATACCAATCTAGGTTTGATGGATTCCTCAAATTACACCTTTTTCTACTTGCTCAGAGCCATATTTTATAGATTGTTCTTTTATATCCCATTGTTTTTGCAGTTTATTTTGTATTTCCAACCAAATTCGAAAAAACACACAGAGTCACTGCCTAAAGAAAAAAGGAAAAAAATAAAACCTAGATGGACCACTTTATTGTTTACAGAAAGGTTCCACAGCAGTCGGCCGATGCTGCACTTCCCCCTACTGGCAGTTTTTGTTATTTCGCTTAAGTGGAACATGGTATGTTATTGTGGGGAAGCATGCATGAATTTAATATAAAACTCAATGTTTTGTTCCTTTTTTACAATTGTTCTGTATTTTTATATTAAGTACTTTTTAATATTTTGGGAAAATATATAAATATAGGTGTATAGGCCAGAGAGTTTGGTGACATGGCAAATTAGCAAAATAAGCAGTTGAATACATATTGCAGTCTCTATATATATATATATATATATATATATATATATAAATATTTATGCCACGTTTGTAACCACATGCGGTGTCAGATGTAATGTCCGAGCTGAGAAAGTTAAGTGTTTACTGTAAAATCAAGGGGTCAGTTTTCAACAGAAGAGTGAGCATTTAATGGCCTTATCCCGAATAGCGTACTCCAAACTTGCAGCCCCAGATAGATGTGTATAAAATACTATGATTTGCCACTTAATTGGAAACTTGCTATAAAAAAAAATGTTAAGGTATTGAGGGTTTCAAACTCAACTCCTATATTTTTTTTTTTTTTTTAGACTCTGTGTTATCATCATTTAACTTTGATTTGTTTTTGTGAAAACATTTGTCATACGCAGCTCTGGATATAAATGAAGCATACGTACTGTATGTTATGCGAAAGTACAAATGTATTTGACTTGATGTGGAAGCAGTCGAATGGTTTCCAGTTAGAGCTTTATAAAAATTCTGCCAAAGTGTTGCTTTGTACAGTCGGTTCTGACTTCTGTCTTTGTTCTTGTTCATTTTGGAATAACTTATAACTGGATTTCATCCATATTTGGATATTTCTTTCCCACGAGGATCTAAAATATGCCCCCTTCACTTCTATTTTTTTTTGTTCACTACTTGATCAGAATGGATGCAGACAACAAGGGGAAACGATCAAAGCCATTGTCTTTCATTTTTATTTTCTTCCCTTTAATAGCTCTTTAGAACAATTTCTGTTATTGCACATGTTTTTCTCTCTCGCATTGTGTAAACTGAGAATCGCTTCAAGGTGTTGTGCAATAACTTTGAATTTTAACGCATTACTACTCTGCTGAAGTTGTCTGACAGTTCTTGTTTGCTTGGTTGGGGACGGGAGGAAATGATACATCACAGCTGTAAATAAAAGATTGTTTTAAAACTGGAATATAACATTAAGTTATAACCACTTATTTTGCATATATTTAATCCATTTTTCATCTGATGTTGAGTGAAATGAAAATTGTATATGTCTGCGGGGAAAGCAGTCAATAGAACATCTGATTTCTGTAATTCATATGAAACACAGTAATATATACTGCTGTTATTTTTGTATAAACATAATATCATCGATGTGGCATGCATTACTTATAAACAAATTGGTGGTTCAAAGCAATATGTACAACCTGGTGCGATTGGTATTTTTAGTGTCCTGTGTAGCTTAAACCACGCTGTACTTGAGGAAAAAAAAACTGCATTGGAAAAAAAATCGTAATTGTTCAGTATATGTGTTCAATGTTCTGCATGATTACATATGGAATGAGGCGTCCCCAAATGTTTACTTGTTTCCAGAATGAATGTGACAAACACACACATCAATAGACTCTCTCCGAAGGAAACACACACTGACTCAATGCTGTTTCAGAGAAGAGCGCTCCGTACCCAGGAGATGAAAGCATCTCGTTTCTTGTCTAGACATCATGAGAGAGCACTACTCCATAAAGTTTCCTAATTACTGGGGTGTGGGAATTGGGGAATGACTGCCAGAGTATGTGCTTGAATAATCTCTGGTCTTTTTACCAGTTACGCTTTGCTTCGTTACTTTTATAGTCATAAGCAGTGGCTGTCGATTGAACTGCTTAATTGCAGAGTGGTACGAGCTTTGATGTTCCATCACCTTATTGTGTGGGTTACCGACTCCATCCAGACAGCTCCCTCTCATCCATGCATGATCCATCAAAGATGAAAGACGCTAGCGCAGTAAAGCTGAAGGACTTGCGTTTTCAAGGTAGGCAACAGTCGTACTTGAGTCCCCATCTCACTTTCCTGAAATGCACTGATTCCCTTTACTCTCTTTATTCTTACTCTTTTTCCTCTATTTGAGGGCTTTGAGAGAGAGAGAGCATTGTTTAATTAACTCACACAAGTTCGTTATTTCCATTTAGCCAATGAATGTGCAGTCTTCAATCCAAAAAAAACGCAGATTTTTGTATTAATGCATGTGAATACACTCTTAAAATTCGTCTATGGTTCTGTAACATCCAAGGAACCTTTCCATTCCACAAAACTTCTTTATAGTGAAAGAAAGGTCCTTTTAGATTAAGATGTTCATACTAAGAGCCTGTTCACTTTTCTGTGTGAAATTGCTAGAAGTCGTTAAAAAAATGCATTGCACGTTTACAAGAAAATGGTCATTTTGAAAACTCTTCAATCGCTTTGGAACCTTTATTTTTAAGAATGTAGATTAAAGCACATTGTTACCATTTGCGCTCATCAAAAGCAGAATCATGTCATTAAAGACTTAAGCTATTCAGAAATGAGGTTTCTGTTACTTTTAATACTTTTACTGAACAAGATATCTTTGAAAGGACAAGGGCTTTGCTTAGCGAGGGACAAAATGTGAGTCAAAATCTGTTTACAGTCACTTTACAGATACAGAAATGTTGTGTTTTGTATTGTTTTTTTTTTTGTTTGTTTTTTTTTTGTACATCTCTAGGATCACAGAAGTGCCAATGGACCACATGGACAACCTGCACCACTGTGTCTGATTGATTAGTGATTGAGTAATTGATTTAAAAATGAGAAAACTGTGTCTTTGATGTCGTAGGTTTTGGGAAAGTGTGAAGGCCTTAATTGATTCCAACTGAAAGTGAATATGTTTTGCATTTTTTTTGCATAATTGAATTGGAAATGTCAACTGGTGAATCTAAAAAGCCCAACGTGTCCCGGTGTCATGTATGTGTTTACAGACTTTAAAATGCCAGAGGATATGTGCTCACCTCATGTAATGTAGTTTTAAGGGCTATAAGGTGACAGTAGGGGGATGCACTGTTACCGAATCTGTGTTTAATGATGAGAAGTTTACTCAAAATGTTCTTGTGAGGAAGTAGTGTACACTTGATTTGTTTTCCATTGTCAAAGTGTGCATTGAGCTCATTCTGATCCATGCTAAATTCATGTAAAGTTGACCCAGCTGTGTCAATCATAATGCTGCATGAATGGGGGAAAAAAAAATCACCATGAGCAGCTGAATTATCATTTAATTGATTGTCAATGCGCATTTGAGTGAACATTTGAGTATGTGTGCTAGAAGAGAAGATCTTGATTCTTGGTCTGACAGTCACAAACAGTGTCTGCAGTCAGTGTGTGTTTTAATTGGCAAACAAAAAAGAAAAATCCAGATTTTGTTGAGCCCTTCTTTCATTTAGCTTTTGTGAGAATCATTATCATGCTGAAATGTCAGTCCTGCTTGCTTCGAACTATGCAACAGATTCATTGGATTAAAATATGATGAATTATTTATTCTTCTCTTAGCTGTCATAACAATGCTCTCTCTCTCTCTTTTCTCTCTCTCTGTACGCTTGCTTTCTTTTGTCGAAGTAAATTCAGTCATGCCCATATTTCATTATTTATACTAACGCAAGTGTATTGTCTATGTAATGTATGTGTGTGATGTGCACACATTCAAGTTTTCTTTACTTTTTTGTAATATATGATCATGTGGAATGCCTTGTTCTTTATGTCCTGTCGTTTAAATCTAACAGAACAAAATGGGGAAAAAAAAGATAATCAAGCAATTGAAGTCAAAGTTATTATATAAACTATATATACAAATCTATATATATAAATAAAGCCATTAGAATTTGAAATACAATGAGGCTCATGTCCTTGTTTCTTGTGACTTCTCCCCCAGCCCCCTCTTTGGAAAACATTCAGTATAATAAAGGAAGAAAGCTATAGGCAAAGATGCTGTATTTAGGAAATGTTAGAAGAGTGTTTTGTTACAAAGAAAATCTATTGTGTAGCCTTATAAAAAGAAAATGTGGGTATGCCTCCTTTTAATAACAATGTGAATGTACTTTTAAAATGTTTATTTTACTAATTGCATTGATTTATGAATATTTCAGGAGTATGTATATGTTTTGTTTTATTAAAGCATATTCACGTGTTGCAGAGAAGGGAAACACGATACTCCGCAAATGTACAAACAGCTGAACACTTTATTAAGGGGAGACAATTGGATAAACAAGGGGGCGGAGCTGATTAATCACTATGGAAACTAACAAGAGACAGACACAAGGGAAGCAAGGCGTAGTGGGAGACAAACGTTCACAATAAAAGTTCACTTAACGCTAAACGAGGAAAACGCATCAAAGTGTATTAATTCATCCACGTTTGAATCAAGTGTACAATGAAATTTCTTTAATCAGAAAAAAATATAGCTGCAAGCAGCAATTACCGGGGTTCGAGCACTTTTAAAGCCTTTGAGGTTAAATAGGGACACCTGGGTGTATGGCTGACAAATCAAAAACACATTGAAAATGGCTCAGAAACACACAGAGAAATGAAATAGTTAATAGTAAGCATGCTTTCACACACACACACACACACACACACACACACACAGAAATAAAATGGTTAAACTATTATTAATACAGACACACATAGACATGGGAATACATTCACACACATTATAGTGTTTTTTGTCAAAACTGTTTGATTGACATCATTAATCCCAGAGGCAAAGTTGTTCAGAACAGGGAGATCTATGATTTTATATGAAGATATAGTCTATAAGTGAATGTATGAGGGATTTAAGGTCATTTACTCTGGAAATATTGTGTTCTTGAGGCCTTTTTAAAAAAAAAAAAAAAAAGTTATAATGCTACCTATAGGCTGAGCTCTATGAAACTCGTCTGACTCATGTCACGTTTTAACCACGTTTCATAAAGTTTTGTTTTTGTTCAGGCTTTAAATTCGCCTTACTAACTGAATCCATTCAAATCACTTTTTTTTTTTTATAGTCCGAATAACATTTGGCTAACGTTAACATACATGCTAATTCTGTTTCGCCCCAAAAACAAAATTTAACTTCGTGTTCAAACCCCTAATAAAAATCCTAACAATTACAATAGGGTTTCAGTGCCATGCGCTCGAACCACTAATAATAATAAAAATCCTAACAATTACAATAGGGTTTCAGCACCATGCGCTCGAACCACTAATAATAATAAAAATCCTAACAATTACAATAGGGTTTCAGCACCATGCGCTCGAACCCCTGACAAATAATCCAACCTGCTAACTCAACTACACATATATCTATGTAACGGCCAAACAGCAACACTGCTTTTCAATAGGGCAAAACATTTTTTTAAACAATAATACTGTCTCTTAAAGGTCACTGATAGGTTGTCTATCACCTGTATAAACACCAATCACATTTAGAGAAGAAAGAAATCACATACTGTCTTTAAAGCCGCTGCATAGAAACGACTTTCTACTTTGAGGACCTTGTTAGAAATGTCCACTACAAAAAAAGTGAAAAGTACGATATTTATGTAAGTCATAAGTTTCCAAAAATAAATAAATAAATAAATAAATAAATAAATAACTCAAGTAAAGAAAAGATACTCAAAAAGTGTACTTTAGTACAATACTCAGGTAAATGTACTTGTACTATACTGTTCGCCTCTGCAGAAAACCTATAAAACATCAAAACAAAGATGCCCAGTATTTATTTATGGTTAACAGGAATTGTAGTAAAAGTGATTATAGCGCCGCCGTTAGACACAAACAAGAACTTCCTCTCTTTTTGAAATGGGAAAAAGGGAACTGCGTAAGGTCTGGCAACCACGATGACGACATACACCACGTCAACTTCAACTAACTGCAACTGTTAAAAAAAACACACACACACCTCTCCCTTTCTTTACGCAAATTCTGATTCTTTAAATAATGGAAACCATGTAATCGTTCACAGATAACACGGTGAGTGTGAATGCACTACCATCACGATCACGCGAGGTGTAGTTTAGGCATTAACGGCTGTTCTGCTCCTAAAATGTCGCACGCTGATAGCTCGCGCACGTTAGCTTAGCATCCTTGTTTCAACCTCGGAAGAATTCACATTAATCCAGCCAACAGTCACAGTTTACCTTATTATCCAACTGCAGGAACTAGGATAATGGTAAGTAAAGTCATTTTCGTCTCCAACATGTCCTGTGCGCGTGAAATTGTATTAAACGGGTGTTTTTGTGTGGGTAACGTTAGCTGACGGCTAAAATATGAGGCGCTCTGGAGAATAACGTTACGTTAGCTAACCTTTATTATTTTTTTATCATAGTTAACACTTGAGTGTATTGTATGCATGTTCTAAGCATGACTTTATTTCTATTGAGCTATCAGTCTCGATATAAACGACATCTATGATGTCCAGAAATGCTGTGTAACTTAGGTAGACCGCTCACTATGTTAGGTTTTGAAAAGCAATTCTTGGCGTTGTTCTGAATATAAGTTAAATGTTTCCTCACAGTTCTTAAGTCAATCATGACCTCATTGTCAGCATCATCATCTCAGTTAACCGGGTCAAGCTCTTCATGCAGGACTCTTCCAGGGGAAGGGACTCAGGTGAGCAATAGATAAGTATTTACACTATATAAATTATTACACTAAGTCTAGTCCTAGATTAAAATAAATGTTAAGAGCTGTCTAAACTGGAAAAGGCTTGCACTGAGATATCTTAAAATACATCATGGCCATTGTTTGGTCTTAAAATGCTCACAGACAATGCATTTTTGTGACATGTTTCTAAAAATTCTTAAGTGTCCTAAATTAGCAAAGGTATAGTCCTGGCTTAATCTAATTCCTATCTGGGAAACCGACCCATAATGTTTATTGAGTGATGAGCAAATGAGCATTCCTCACAAGCATGTTACAGAATAATTGGTATTCACATTTTAACATGATTTTTTTAAGATTAATAAGAATGTATGGGTCATTAAGTATACTAGTCAATAAAATTTACTTCAAACAGTAAATATAAAAAATTTTACTAGCAAATTATTCTTAGATTTACTATTTCAAGATCATGAACAAGATTCAATAGCTGAAAGAGGACATTTTTACGTTTATACTATAACAGGCCTTTTGCATACTAAAGGTATTTATCTAAAAAAATATTTCATCAAATTATCAGTCATAGGTTGAGTAGTAGGTTGTGTGCAACAGCTTTTGCAGTAACATTTTGATTATTTTATAATTTATAAGTTAATGTATCAAATATGATGAAGTAGGCTTCATACTGTTAAATGTGAGTTTTTGATACTGTAGGTCCACCCCAGAGCTCCCCTGCTGCAGATCCTGAGAGTAGCAGGTGCTCAGGAGGAGGTGTTTACCCTGAAGGAGGTGAGGAGAGTTTATGACCTGACCTCTGCTTATTGGCACATGCTTTGGATAAGTTTGAACTGGTACTTTTAATAATGGCAGTGTTTTTAATTAGGTCATGCACTACCTGGGTCAGTACATCATGATGAAGGAGCTGTATGACAAACAGAGACAGCACATTGTCCACTGCCAAGATGACCCGCTTGGAGAGCTACTGGAAGTGGGGAGCTTTTCTGTTAAGAACCCCAGGTGTGCTCATGGCAGAGAAAACAGAAAGATGATTCTTTTGTGTCTGGGTTTTCAGTTGTTGACAATATCTAGACCGCTAGTTGTTTGGATAATGACCAGTATAAATTACACACACAAACACACACTTTACTTTTGCAGTCAAATACAGCTAAAAATGTACATTATCATCTGATCAGGTATTAGTATGCTTCTAAATTGACACAAGGGGGCACTAACGTTCATTTACTCACTGACTCAAACCTGTTTGACTACTTCCGTGGGACATAAAATAATTAGTGCTGGGCAATGATTAATCGTGATTAATCGCATCCAAAATAAAAGTTTTTCTTTACATAATATATGCGTTT
>JAUCMS010000012.1:14377168-14395442 GCA_032357445.1 Enteromius radiatus | reverse complement strand
TTTGCCCTCGATGTCCCACTTAACGTTACGTGGAACAGACAGGGACAGTTCTTTAAAAGCCTCCGCAAAATGACGCTGTTTTGCTTTATTGGTGTTCATTTTATGTTTTACATTTTATTTTAAATGGGGGGAAAAATGTCTAAGACATTTTAAAATGTTTTTTTGAAATAAATATTTTATGCCCAACAAGTCTAGATTTATTTAATAAAAAAAACAGTAGTTCTGTGAAATAATATAAAAATTTAGAATAAGCATTTTCTATTTTAATATATTTTAGATATTTGACACAGTATAGGTATACCTTGAACCATTATGACTTATTCCTGTGATGGCAAAGCTAAATTCACCATCCATTACTCCACATCTTCAGTGTCACATGGTCCTTGACAAATAATTATTATATGCTGATAATAATGCTCAAAAGTTCACATTGATAAAGCAGTAAATGTGCACATCATCATTCGGATCAAAACTGAACTGTGGCTCAAATGCCAAAAATATAAAATATAAAGATATATATAATAAATGTTTTAACAGTCACTTTTAAATATTTGCAATTATGCTTGCTTTAAAAGACATTTTAGATGTACTCATCCCAAACAGTTTTGTATAATGAAGTTTGTATTTTAAGGGCAAGATTTAAATAAATGTTTGTGTATATTTAAGTCTATCTTTTCTTTTGGCAGGATGCATGGCAGTGTTCAGAGTGCCGCAAATTTAACACCCCTCTTCAAAGGTACTGTATGCGCTGCTGGGCTCTGCGGAAAGACTGGTACAAGGATTGTCCTCGTCTTGTGCACTCGATCTCCGTGCCAGACATCCCCGCCTGCAGTTCACGCCCTGAGAGGGATGAAGACGAGGAGGATGATGATGGAATCGACATGCCTGACTGCCTTAGGACTGTGTCTGACCCCGTTGTCCTTCCCTCGCACCACATCGCTAGAAACATCCCCCCATCATCCACCTCCTCGTCTAAAGGAAAGGGTCCTTCCCAGCTTCACCACCACTTACAGGAGAGCTCAGAGGGAGACAGCCAGGACACGCTAGACATGGAGACGGAATGCCAACCAGAGGCCATACTGGAGCCCTGCAAGCTGTGCCGAGTGCGGCCACGAAACGGCAACATCATCCACGGACGCACAGCTCACTTGATCACCTGTTTCCCCTGTGCCCGCAAGCTGCACAAATTTCATGCTCCTTGCCCAGGCTGTGGCCAGGTTATACAGAAGGTCATTAAAACCTTTATAGCATGACCAAAACATCTTAAAGGCACGCTTGTATTATAAACACACACTCACATACTAACTTTAAAAAAATTCCCTTCTATGGAAGAAGCTAGAGAGGTTGACAAACCATTTCTGGGCTAAATTAAAAGCATGGTTAATCTATTATGATAATTTATATTGTATAATACAAATTAAGTATATATAATGTACAGAATGTAATTTAAAAAAAAAACTGGCCTCGTATTGTTGATTTGCCGTTGTTTTGTTAGCTTAACAAAACATGATCTGTTTGCCTCTGCTTAGCATCTGTAATAAGGTGAAAGAGAGTGTTAGCTGCCTTGATTTGCTTCTGAGGATGTGAAACATGGTTCAAAAATATTAATAGACCCAGAAGAAATGCATGGCTTCAGTATTTGTGCCTGCATGAACAATTTAACGCTTACCTTTTACTACTTTCAATTTTCAATACACTTGACCAACTTTAGTTTTACTTAGAAGAATAAAATATAATTTTGTTTTTTTTTTCCCTTTTCAGATTTCAGGCACTTAAAGACTAAAGGTCTAGGAATCACTCCTGTGTGATATTTAGTATGCCTGATTAAGGGTTTTTTCCATGGACAGGTGCTGTAAGCAGATTATATAGGAATATTTATTTATTTATAAACATGAGCAGTCATGTCATTCTTGTGCTATAGTGAGAGGGCCAATTGTATTACAATTTTCATGTATGCGAGCTACAATAGAAAAGAGTATTTAGGCCAATGGCTATGGTTCTCACTTCCTAACTGTTCCTTTAGTTGCTGAAGATGCTCAGATTTTTCTTTCCATTGTTTGTTTGTTTTTCCTATAGCTGAACAGATCTCAAGTATGATTTGAGGACAAATTGTGCTCTGTCTGTTCAGTCTTTTGCCTCTCATTCACACACGTGCCTGTTTCATGAAGGTTATGGAACTGCCAGGTAAGGTGCCATTAATGAAAAATGTATTTTGAAAGCGAAAGTCTACCATACTGCCATACTTTTTTTTTTTTTTTTTTTTTTTTCAAAATGGTCATCTGTGTGTTTGGCAGTGTTAAGTAAAATTGACCAGAGTTATATGGGATTTTAAGGTTATTATCCTCTGTTAGTATCCTTCTTAGTACTGTGTTATTTCCCGTTGCAAAGTAGATGCTGTATAAGCGCAGCAATTGAGGGCTCTTTGAAAAGGAACTCTCTTGTCCTCAGCCATTAGGTGGCAAAAGAGCTTTCACACACAGTAAACATAGATTTGCTTTTTTTCTAATAAATGCCGTGTTGTTTAACTTTTTTGAGGATGTCCATCCAAATTTATCTTGAACTTTGTGTGTGTGTGATACAAACACTGCTATGTCACTGCCATTATATGCCTCAGTATGGAATTGAAAACAATTTCATATTAAGGCTAAGTCAATGCAATTATGTAATGAAGTCAGTTTGATTGTTTCGTTTGTTTGCTTGTTAATTTTATCCTATTTTCTGCTGAAAATTTAATATGAACAGTAATTTTTGTTAGTTTTTTGTTTTTTTTTAACTGTGTAACAAGTAATGTAACCAATGGGAATAAATGCTGATTTTCAGTTTTACTTTTAGCATCGTTGCAGTATTTTCAAAGTTTAATTTGACAATTTATTTCAGCATAATTCAACAACTTTTGCACCTGTTGTTACTGTCGTTTCTGGTTACCAAGAAAAAAGGTACGTTTTTTTTCCCCAACCACAAGGAGGCAGTAACAGCCTTTCAGTTAGTAAAGAATCAGTTGAAATCTCTTGCTGGCATTTGACTTTGGTCTTTGAATCTTTTGAATAACACCTTTAAAAGCCAGTTTGTTCATAAAGCATTTTGAATGCACTGAAATATCACTGTTCATGTGCCTACAGTGTCTGTGATCATCTGAACTCTACATGAAATCCCGCTTGTTTCTGTCTATCAGGCTTGTCCAGTGGAAGACACTGTGTAATGGGAAGTCAATAACGGAAGTGTCTCGAGGGGTCAGTCTCATGCCGAGGAATAATTGGGTTCTTCCTCTAATCGCACCTCTAATCTCTCACCATCTCAGGTCTTTGCCGTAATGGGCCTACCATCAGGTTAGATCTGTTTAACTGGCAGTATCTGGTCACTGAGAGGTTCACACAAACGGCCGAAACCGTTAAATGCCCTCAGTGTCTCAAGCTTCAGTTTTACATATTATCTGCATTTATCATGCTTTTTGATCTCACGGTAAAAGAATAAAATGTTTGATTTTCCTCCTCTCGGTCCTCCTCTCTGTGGTTTATTCATACTATCTCCTCCTTTACATGCTGTTTACGCTGACATTTATTGTTTGTGCAGACACCAGACTGACATTTATGAGAACAGTTTTTTTTTTTTTTTTCCCTCCACTCTGACTCTTTCTCTAACGCTGTTTACAAGCTATGGTGATGGAGAAACTGGTATTGACAATGCTTGAAGGAATTATTTGACAACATGTGTCCAGCATTTGCATTATTTTTTTATTATCTTTTTGGTCCAGCCAAGCTTATATAATCCACCGCTGTCGTGTATGCAGTGACAATAATGTGACTTCCATTAAGCAATATTCCCCAGTGATAAATACTTATGAGAAATCTTGAAATAGCTTGATGCATTGGCTGCTAATGGCACAGCTTAGCTCTGCATGTACAATGAGTCATATACCCATCACACAGGAGGAGTGACAGCTCATTGTTTTCAGTTATTACACAGTAGTTATGGCCAGACTATTTAAATAACTGTAAATGATTTTAAATGAAGTGACAGTCACTTTTGTAGCAGCAGTGTTCAGTGCTGTCTAGCTGCTCATTGTTTCATCAATATTGTGTTCTCACTGCTCCAAGCCTTTCTTCCAGACTGACTTTCCTTCCTTTCCAATAGAAGTCATTGACAAAGTCTGTGTCTGTCCAGTGATGTGGAACGGGATTTGTAAGATGTCTGGGGATTTACAACTTAGCTATTGCAGGTGGTAACAATCCACCTTACCGAAACATAGGAGTCAATTTGCTCACCCAGACTGATTTAATTCATTTTAATGTATTTTAGAATTTAATTTAATTCAATTTTCAGCAGCAATTATTCCAGTCTTCAGTGTGGCACAATCCTTCAATATTTGATGCTCTGGAAACATTTCTTATCAATGCTGAAAACAAGGATTGCTTAAAAATGCGTATTTTGTTTTCATTGGATAAATAACAGCTAACTCATTTGGAATGTAGTGGACCTCACGTGTCACAGTTTTAAGCCTGGATGTCCCGTACAGAGCATATGGAGTCTACATCCCACACAAGTGGCTCAGGTAGTGCAGCTCATCCAGGATGGCACATCAATGTGAGCTGTGGCAAGAAGGTTTGCTGTGTCTGTCAGCGTAGTGTCCAGAGCATGGAGGCGCTACCAGGAGACAGGCCAATACATCAGGAGACGTGGAGGAGGCCGTAGGAGAGCAACAACCCAACAGCAGGACAGCTAACTCTGCCATTGTGCAAGGAGGAACAGGAGGAGCACTGCCAGAGCATGAGTGTATGAGGGCCCGACGTCCATAGGTGGGGGTTGTGCTTACAGCTCAACACCGTGCAGGGCGTTTGGCATTTGCCAGAGAACACCAAGATTGGCAAATTCGCCACTGGCGCCCTGTGCTCTTAACAGCTGAAAGTAGGTTCACACTGAGCACATGTGACAGACGTGAGAGAGTCTGGAGATGCCGCGGAGAATGTTCTGCTGCCTGTAACATCCTTCAGCATGACTGGTTTGGCAGTGGGTCAGTAATGGTGTGGGGTGGCATAGTATAGTTTTCAAACATTATTTTTAAATTATTTTCTATCAATGTAATGACATGAAAAAATACTTAATTTACAAGTTTTTTTTTTTTTTGCTGTTAGTCTGGAGGTTAGATTGCATTAATATTGACCAAATTTATTAGTTTTTGCATCAGCTGTGCTTTTAAAATGGATGAGTTGAAATGCAGAGTAAAATGTGGAGCGTTATTGTAGCTGTGGGAACCTCTCACACAGATGTATGTGCACACATTCTCATACCCTACCTAAAACAGCCCAGTTCTACTCCATTAACCAGTGTCACTTCCCATTTCTGGGCTCTTGCTCCCCCGTTCCATATTCCATTATCTTACTCACACGGTCTGCCTTCCTTCCCCTTATGGGGAAATCGATAGCCACACTAAATAGATTTCACAATCAATTTTTCTATCATCGTTCCACAAAACTGCTTCCTGGCTTTAAAAATGGGAACACTTTTACGGAAAGGAAAAGAGAGCAACAGGATGTTTAAAAGTGCTCAAATTCCTGCTGGTCTTGTCTTCAACGACTGAGGTTAGGGTGTATTTTTCTTTCTATGTAGCCTGAATTGCATCAAAGATTTTAGGTCAACTGTGTGTTCACTGTTGCAAGAAGTATTTGCCATTAGCCAGTTTACTGTCATGGCAGGTAAGTTTTTTTTTTTTGTTTTTTTTTTTCCCATAAATGATACATTAAATCAATCAAAAATGTATTTCAAATAAATGCTGTTCTTTTCAGCTTGGTAAAATTCAGAAAAATGATTTCCACATTAATAATAATAATAAAAAAGCAATACAGCTGTTTTTATTATTTTTTAAAAAAATTGCTATAATACTGTTTTACAGTTTTTTTTTTGTTTGTTTTTTTTTATAAAATAAATGTAGTCTGGTTCAATGTGAAAGCACCTACCTAACATGCGTTTATGAGAGCAACAGGTTTATCTTCAAATAATGATTGTTATTCAATTAATTACTTTAAATGTTTATTAGATATTGACTAGATTTAAAGAGTTAAAGAGATAAAAGTAGAAAATTGTAACATTTTTGAATGAAATCTTATAGCGTACAAAATGTGAAACTTTAATAAAAGATTTAAACTATATTTTTTAAGTAATATGCTGTGTTAAAAAAAAAGAAAAAAAAATATATATATATTTTTTGTCTAACTATCCTTTTAAAAAAAGCTTTCTCACAGGGACTGTATATTTCTTTAAATTTAACATTTCCTTTTGTCAGTATGGAATTTTTAATTCAGTCAACTCTGGCTAAAATGATTTTTGTAGTCACATATAAATCTTTCATATTTTCACTTAAAAGTTCTATCTCTCAGTGATCAGGAAATTAAATCGAGAAGGTCTTAATAAACCATTATTGTTCCATTTATCTACTTTGACTATATCCTGCAGTAGTGTTGTAGTTGAGTTTCCTTAGTTGTAATATTCCTTTGATCTTGCGCTGTAAACTCTTTTTTTTCTTCCCTCCATTAAACGGCAGAGTTACGGTTCAGTGGTGCATTGAGCCTTATAGTTTGGCATTTCCAAGCTTGATAGATTGGAGAGGGTCCACTTGAGTGTGAAGGATGGCATTAAGTGTTATGAAACAGAACCCTGCTGTCCCACTTTCACTATTCCTTAAAATAACTGTAATGTGCAATTATAGTCGTGCATAATTATGTATGATTTCTGTGGAGAAGCATAACGCTATTATGTAGCCTTCAATTCACTGCCCCCCACCGAACATACGTGCGTCTCTCTTTCTTTTCTCCTCAGGCATCGGTCACTCTCCCAAAGTTACTGTTTTTAGACAACATACTTTTTGCAGTAATTGTGAAGTATGTAAGGAGGGCACTGGAGGGGGAGTACGGGGGGATGGATATACCATTTGCTGCTGAGAGGAAGAGCATCACCAGCCTGAGGGTCTTTTCTCAGCAAATTTAAGAAGCCGAGGGCTGTTTTGCAAATCTCTAGAAACTGGAGGAACTCGTTGTGGTGATTCCATTTCAAAAGAATGAATATTTGTTCTCATTATAATTGGAGGATATGTTGCTCCAGTTAACTCTAAGGCAGTTCTGTGATACTAAGCCCCTGTTGGACCAATAGCATAACAACAGAAGGAAACATAACTCAAGACCCTGATTAAGAAAGGGCATGAATTAAGGTTACATGCAATGCGGGTGATATATTATGTCCATACCATTAAGAATGTTTACATGCACAGTGAAAAATTTTCCATCCAGTTGTCCAGAATGCATTTAAGAGATTAAATGCATATCGCTCACTGTGCTTTGGATTAAATGTTGAGGCAAAATACTGAGGCTAATTTGTAGCCTGATTAATGTGTAGACAGCTAAAAATTGCATCATCTTGAGATTTTGCAAAAAGCAGAATGGTACTTTTTTATTTAAAAAATGTTTCAATTACATTTTAAAATAAGTCAAATTATTGCATTAGACTGACTGAAATCAAACTTTTAAAGTGCATGTAAACACTTCTGCAAATGATTAAACCTTGAGATCAGTCCAAAATGTTTTAATAATAGCTCAAAATAGAATTTAACACACAGTCATCTAAATTATTTCAGAAAGTGGTATGTTGAATAGGAAATTCAGATTGACTTATGTACAGCTTTGGGGTGGGGAAACGACCAATGAGCAACAAACAATAATAAAAGGAAAAACAATTTGAGGACAAGACAGTCAAGTTAGAGAGAGATAGTCACTGAAACAGGAGGGCACATCAACCACAAACTTCCCAAAAAAATCTAAATAAAAAAATAAAAAGAATCAAAGCAAACCAATTACCGTAAAATGACAGCCTGTAAAAAATGGATTTCCCCATAGAATATAAGAGAACAGTTCACAATCCCCAATGCTGCTATATTTCCTTCCCTGGATAAAAGAGGGGCACACCGGTGCCCTCTGACCCCTCTTTCACTGGGTATGTCTCTCATTAGTGTAGCTGTCCAGCAGTTAGAGCAGAGCCCATGTGTTCACTGAATAGTCACCTGACAAACTGTTTAAGAAAAAGCCCATTTTTCTCTTTTTACAGAAAGAAGGGTTGACACTATCTTTCCATGAAGTGTGTCCCATTAGCAGCACGACAGTACATCAGTACTGAAAGAGATGGGAGCTCTGACGTGCTTGCTTTGTACAAAACAGTGTGCATGTAGACGTGAACCTCTTTCCTGTCACCAAATGTTTGCCGTCTTTGCTGGAAAGGATGGCATCATGGGGCAGTTCCTCATGCTTTCTCCATGACCCTCTCTTCTTGTTTGACATGTCTGAACAAAGAGGCCGACACATATGTCTAGGCAGTACGTCCATCAAGACTAGAACATCTGTTCACTGGAGTTGTTTTTCTAAGCAAGGGTCTGTCATATTTCAGGGGACTAAAATTGGCAGACATCCCATTCTGAGCATTTAAGGTCATAAGTTTGTGACCCCTGTCAGATGTATAGATCAGTCCAAAAAGATTTTTCTTCTATGCGCAAAACATTACATTTTTCTGGGATGGTCTTAACTTTTCTCTTGGGGACCTTGTACAAAGCACAGTTTAACACACTGTTAAAGAGAGTACATACAACATTAGTTATACAACATTTAAGACACCTCCCTTTATATCAGCTCTTTTCATAATGCCTGCTGTGAGATAGTCAGTTTGGTTTTTCACCACAAAAACAAAAAGTGAATTGTTGCCCGCAGAATGCCTTTCAGAAGACTTCAATTCTTCTTGAGTTCCATCCTTGATATTTGTTCTTTGCTTTCCTGTGTCAAGTCAGTCTCTTCTTCAGTATTAAAAATATATAAGTGCTTATCTTTCTACAACCATTTGGCCTGTTATGACACAGACTCTTAAAGTCGGGAGGTTGCATATAAACAGACTCTATATGAACTGTTATTTATGATTGGCAGCACAGCTTTAGTGTCCTAGTTTGATATACTGTATGTGGATATATGGACAAATGCTTTTAATATACATATCTGATGTATCTTTGTTTTGTTACAAAATAAATACAAATATCTTTTTTCTTTTTTTTTTCTTAAATTTTGTTTCTTTTTTTATATTATACTTTGAAACTGGGTCGCAGTAATGTGAAGCGGGTCTGCCACTGAAATGTCTTGAAAAGTATTGTTTGTTTCAGACGTTCAGTAGTTTTGACTGTCAGATCGGTAAAGTGAGCTCTGTGAAACTTATACTCCAGGGTTTTTTTTTGTTGTTGTCCATCCTTCTTGAACTCTTTCTTCTGCTCAGCATGCCTCTTTTGTTAGCCCCTGAGCATCTTTCCCCAGTGAAGCATTTCTGAGGTCTTTCCCTCTGCCATCTGATTGGACTTTATCTGCATCCTGCTGATTCAGGTACTTTACTAGTATTGGAGTAGTCATGAAAGCCTTTGCCTCCTGGGTTAAAATAGTGGTGTGGGGTTTCTCAAGCTCCAGAATGTGGTCTTTCCAACCAAATGAGGCTCCCCCATGACATGCTCTGGCCGCAAATAAAAGGAGCAGAGCTGAAACTGCCAGCAGGACTGCTGGGGTCAGGTCTGGTAAAGGATCTGGCATGAACACTTCCTTGGTCCTCAGATGGACACACAAGGTGTCATTTGGCCCCATGTGTAGACAAACTTTGTAATGAGTGCCTGGTTGCAGATGGGTTAGGTTGAATTTCCTGGTGCCAGCTAGAATCCGAATGCTGTGCCTATGATGGTCATCCAGACTACCGTTGGCCACCCATGATAAATGTGCAGTAGGGATGTTACGACTTGCTTTCCAGGTTAGCAAGGCATACCTTTCTTTTACATCCTGAACTTCAAAGCTGTCCTCTGTCTTTTGAATACTTGCACGAAGCAGGTCACCTCCCTCCACCTGTAGAGTCAAGCTTCTAGTATCAGCTCCCACTAGGTTCTGTGCCACACAAGTGTAGAATCCGGCCTCTTCAGCAGTGACTTCAAAAATTTCTAATGTGCCTTCTGTGAGAACCTGATAACGGCCGTAGCTGCTGGATGGAGTCAATCTCACACCTTGGGGAATGACCCAGTAGATACTTGGCTCTGGCTCTGCCAGTGCCCGACAGTGCAAGGCTATGTTGTCTCCATGTTTGACTTCAATGTAAGAGGGGAATGTGCTTGGGGCAATCAAGGGCAGGCAGCTGTCTGCCATCTCTCTGAATGAGACTTCTTTAACTCGTCTGGCTTTCAGCTCAGGAGGCTCAGAGCAGAATGTGGATTGAGGCTCAATGAAACGAACCGGCTTGTCATTGTCGGCTCCCACCCAGCGGATCAGGCAGTCACAGCGAATGGGATTGGTGTGCAAGCTGATTTCTTGAAGGCTGGGCAGCGACCTTACTGTCTGGCTATGCAGGGCACTCAAGGCATTACTGTTCAGCATTAGACTTTCCATACTCAACAACTTTTGGAAAGCCTGAGGGTGGATATAAGAGAGCCGAGGATTGTTTGTTATCTCCAGTTTGGTCAGTTCAGGCAAGTTTTCCATTGCAGAGTGCTCAATAGATATCAGCTCTTCCATGTTGTTTAAGCCAAGCTCTTTCAGGTGAAGCATATTTCGGAAGTCTCCCCTCTGCACTACCTGAATGGGATTCTTATTCAAGTCAAGGAACTTTAGACCCGGTAACTTTTGCAATGCCTCTTTTGGAACTTTTATTAGATGGTTATCATAAAAGCTAATACTCTCCAAATTTTGAAGCCCTTCTAGAGCTCGCTCTGAGATCTCACGCAAGCCCATGCCTGCCAGGACAAGACTGCGCAAAGAGCTCAGCGGTTTAAAATTTAGGTCCTGAATGGTGTCCACAGGGTTTCCACCAATCATGAGAACCTCCAATTGGGGCAAAGCATGGAACCAACGCCGGTCAATTACAACCAATCGGTTAGAGTTGAGATGAAGCCTTAGAAGTTTATCCAGACCCTTAAAGGCCCCTGGGGAGATGCTTCGAAGCCTGTTGTGATTGAGGTACAACTCCTGCAACCTAGGGAGACCAAAGAAAGCTGCTTCTGGGAGGTGTCTGAGCTGGTTTTCCTCCATGTGTAAGCTTAGAAGAGCTGGCAGGTCCGTTATCCTCAGGTTGCGGGTACTGGTAAAGCTGTTATGGGAGAGATCCAACTCTGTCAGATTGACAAGGCCCTGGAGTTCACTCTGGTCGACAGAACTGATGAGGTTACTTTGCAGCCGGAGGGTTTGTGTCTCTTGAGGGAGAGAAATGGGCAGCTGGGTAAGTAGCAGGTCATTGCAGTCTACTGTAGGAGCCTCTCTGTACACAGACTGGGGAGAGTACCAGGGCTTGATTTGGCAGACACACTGGTGAGGGCAGGGCACTCTCCAGGGCATGGACTGAATGACCAGGGAGCTTCCGACTCCAAGCAGCAGAAGCGTGTGCAGAAGAAATATTGCAATCTGTCCCATTTTCATAATTAAACTGAAATGATTTAATGCAGATTCACTGTGATGTAGACTATTCAGTCGGTTATTAATACCGGCCTCTCACTTATCTTTTAAGTTCATGTGACAGGAGATCCAAGGGTTTAGTTGAATTTTGCTAAATAAATTGTCTCAAAGATGAAGCATGCTCTGTTTCTTCATATCCTGTCTTGTGAAGTAGTCACACAAGTATCTCAAAATCCCTTTTCTGTCGTCTTCAGATGGATGTAATTCTCTCCAGTCTCACTCCATTGATCTTACATCCTAGCTCCGTACAGTAGATTTTATGATTGGTTTAGGGGCACACCTGGAAAAAGGGGGGGGGAAAAAACACACTTAGTCACAGCAGAGATTAACCAAGCATTATATCATGAAATTTCTTTCGTTAGATCAGTGCATGCTGTCGACTGCTGCTGCTTTTATTTGTTTTTCAATAACCAAAACACTTTTTTTCTCAGCTTTTATATTTCTCTTGTAAAGAGCTCCTCTAAATTCATTCTGTGACACTCCAGCCGAATTTCACTTCTAGTCTCGGAGATGGAGGAAAATGACTACTGTGAAAATATGAGAGAAATTTAGTGAGTCTAATTCATAGCTTAGGATTTAGCTCTGCAAATAATCAGGGACCTGGTATTACTCATATGCTGGAGGCTTGAAAGGAATGGGGAAAATATGACATGTTTTTGGCTAAATTCACAAGACGTGGACTCAGAGGGGACATAAAAATGCATTAAGGGAGGAAACTCTGACTGTGGTCTAACCTACTTTGTTTAAACTTTGTGACACGGTGTGTAGAGGAAATCTTTCAGCTGTCTACTTTGGATTTAGAGCTTCAATACTTTTGGAAACCTTTTTAATACTTAACTTTCAGAACACCAGCTTGGGAGTTAATGCCGTATTATTATATAAATTGCAATGCCTTATGGTCTGGTTTAATTCTTGTTATTAGTATATGTTCTCACTTACACGCCGTACTGTATTTTGCTTCATTGGGTTTATTAGATCAAAATCACATAAGTGATCACATAAGTTCAGACAACACCACATCAGTGACGCAGTACACATGTTTCAATTTGACACCACATTCACAAGGTAGAATGGCAGGAGTACTTGCTCTGATTGTAGCATCCACCCTTTTCCTCCCTTCCTCAAAGCTCCCCCACAGTAATCCACCACTCTCCTGAATGCCCAATTAGTTCTAATGTTCTCTCTGTCTCACTTTTGTCCCCCAGGGGTCTACCTGCCGGTTCAGAAACTACTTGTCCTTCCTTTCATATATGCGCACTGGCGTGGAGGGATAGAAGATAGATCCATAGCTATCAACAGACCCATGTGGGCACAGGCCTGAACTCTCCCCCGCCAGCAGCATGTGCACTTCACATTCAAGCTCATTTACAAAGTGTCACCTTCTCAAGAAGAAGCTCGGCCTTGATGATGCACCCTGTTACTTTGGCCCAGCTGGTCCTGGGATGTGTTGTGTACCGATGAGTCTCTGTCTGCGTCTGAGTTGTGAAGTTGTCTAGTGTGCCCCTACTGTGAGGTGAATGGAGACGTTTGCATGTGGGCTGCTCACTTATGCATATTAAATAAGGCATTTGTTGAGGTTCACCGATTAATCTTTTTCTGACTGAATTTTGCTCTCATTTTGGGTGGAAAGAAATACAATAGGCAAGACAAAACCAGTGCAGGAGGTCAATGATGAGCACCTTCATTTCCCTTCTAAAGAAAACAGCTGTTGCAGTGCCAAGCATCAAGTGGTCCCATCTTGCAGGTTCTATTTTTCTTCTCTTAGCGGCATTGGGTTATTGATAGTTTTCCTTATTCAGTTCATATTGTTGCCACAAGCTTATTGATTATATCTCATATGACCATCTTTTAGTTTGCTTATATATAAACATCATAACTGATTTTCTGAAATGTAGTTAATTTCTTTAAGGATATGACTGAATTATTCCAATGTTAACTACTCAGTGATTTATTGAAAAGACTGGCTTAGAAAATTAATTTGTTACTGAAACTAACGTAGTTGTAGGTGCATGTGTTTGATTAATTAAAAAGCCTATTTTACAAACGAGAAGTGATCTGACAAATGCTTCTATGTCTCTCTGAAAGCTCACAATAATCTATTATAATAATCATCTTTTGTTGACCTTAACAATGGATTGTGCAAACTTCTATGTTGGCTGCAAAGAAAATAATGGCAAGAGATGCTGAAAGACATATATTGTGATGTGATTTGACCCATGAAATATACAATCCTGTTACTGTCCTGACACCCAACAAAAGCTTTTTTTTTTTTTTTGCCTCTGTCAGGTTCTTTTCAACCCAAAATAAAACAGTGCTTTGTTTCGATTTAATCACAATGTATGTTCTTGATTTGCTTTGCAGATTGCAGGGATTAACTGCATTTGCTGCCGTCAGTTTCCTTACAGGCCTGATGTTCATTCACGGCATGAACGCCGATCGGGGAATGTACGAGCCACCTCTGGCTGCATGCTGATGCCTGGATCTCTGTGCCAAAGCTCCGCCTGTCCTCTCCTTCAACGACTCATTTCAGAGCTTAGCGGTGAGTGGAAAAGAAAAAAAAGGTCTGTTTGCACTCCAGCAGTAAGGCTGATTCGCTAGACACTATGAATAATTCTTTGTGGTTACACACACCTGGAAATGATTGCCTGGTCCTCAAAGGTGGGTCTGCGCATTGCATTAACGGCTGTTTTGGGTTGAACAGTATTTATATTTGTTTATTTTATGTCAAAGCGAAGATTTCACACCTGCATTATTTATTTAATTCCTTTGCTTTTGACTCATTATAGTCCAGTACATAATACATACTCTTGTATTACCAGTATCTTTGGAACAAAAAAAATAGTATATGCTCATTAATCTTGCATCAATGGACTGAATTGACTGGTGGTATTCATCATTTATGAAGCAAGCTTTAGGATGTGAAATAAAAGGGAATATCTGAATCAGTGTAGAATCCTTAAATTGTTATGGGATTGTAATAAAATTATATAAATTGACCTCTTAGGTTTTACCTGGATACAGAACATGAAGAGTCGATGTGATGTCATGTGCTGTATGTATCTAAACAATGAAAGTAATCATTTGAAAAGATTCAAAAAGAATACCAACTCCTCTGATGTATTTGCATACATTTGGTCACTATTAAACTGCATAATAGATACAAAATAAGAAACCAAGTGGCATCTGCAAGCAATGCTTTTCTCAAAACTTACTTGATCATTCTTAATTTATTTATTTTTATTCATTTTGATTAAAAATAGTATAGCAATTGGCACTTGCATTTCTTGCACTTGTATTTTATTGGGCAAAGCAATGACTTTTATACACTGCATAATTGTGGCTTAAATGTCCAAATACTTTTTTAAGCCACTGAATGCCAGTTACAATGTTTACATTGCAGTGGTACCCACTGTTATCCTCATTTTGGCAGCACCTTTTATATAGAAGACACCTTTAAAATAGTAGTTTGTTGTCTTGTGTGTTTTTCTGTAAATGTGTGTGTGTCTAACATTGGAATTCAGTGAAAGGACTTGACTGTCTGTCTCCCTCTGCTATCACCTGCACTGACCTTGCCAGCCTATTTTCTGCCAACTCTAATATCAAGCTCCGACAGCACAACCTGACTCTGCTGCCACACATACTGTGTCTCTATGCATTTCAAAACTTTAATTTGACCCCTCTAGCTTCCAGTGGCCCTCACTTTTATCTGAAGTCTATCAGCACCTCATTTTAAAAAGAGTTAAGGGCACAGACTTGCTTTTTATGACACAAAAATTACATCACGGTCTTAACTCATAAATGTTATGTTATTTATAAATCTCTTTCATGAACTTTTTACTATTTTAATAGACCTGAAAAGCTAGATAGATGGTATTGCTAGATAGAACATATTGCTGCTGTTACTTTTCTTGAGTAATAACAACCATAACAGCCACACAGCGTTAAAAAATAATAAGTTCCAGAAACATATTGACGCTCATCTTTTGAGCATGGCTTGTCTGTATTCGTACATTTATATCATACAGTCACAAAGTAATAGGGACAAAATCTGCCATGGCAGGTGAACTTTAAATATCATCTATTCTAATGTCCTGTTCAAAAGTAACCAGATTTTCAATATCATCCGATACTACTGATTTTGGAGCATCTGTTTGTGTTTGTTTGGTTGCAAGTAATCCTTATTTGTCCCAGTCTTTGCAAGAGTTGTTTGTTTTCTAGGTGTACGCGCACACACACACACACACACACATAACTTATGCACATGCAAGCTTGGTTTATGCCAAAAAGTGAAATCCACACCTGGCTTTACTAACCCTTGAGACAAAGAAGAAAGCTTTTGAATAATAACAAGGGGAACAACACCTGAAGCTGCAACCGCACAAGTTAATTGAATATTCCTCTTTCTTCTCAGAAGAGACTGATACAAAACATGAAGAAGGGCCCTTGAGCGTGCCAGCATTGCGTTTACCCAAGGCTGTCCAATGCTGGCTGCTGCCTCACAAACAGCGACTTGGTGTTGTGGTGACTCAAAGCCAGGCTAATCCACCATTGCCACAGATGGAATCTGATTGGGGATTTTCATCTTGTTATCTTTGCCTTCATCTGTGTGAGTCTGCCTTACCAAGGCTTTGGGCAATTCCTACAGGGAATGGAAGGGTGAGCACTCTGGTATTATCATGACTTCAAAGGAACTTCACAGCCTGAAAGGGTCCTCACTGCCTTTTTTTTATTTTTATTTTTTTTATACAAAAAAGACACTCTGATAAGAACCACAACTTGGTATTAAGCACCGAGCCCACTTTTTATAGAGAAATTAGTAGGGTATTTTTAAATGTTGTTTTTTTTCTCTATATACTACATGGACATCTTTGACAATGATGCATTTGTTCAGCTGTTTTTGTACAAAAGAGCTTGTCCTGTGCGAACAACCCCTAATAGTGTTTCATAAGCCTCTTTGTGTAATTACAATGCACCTGATGGAACATGATGGAGTCATTTAGAGTGTGAATTAAAAATTCTTCCCTAAAAGCCTTAAAGAATTGCACATTTCACAGATTACACTGGTTTGCCCGTGTATCATTCTTCAAATCAAGGTGATGTACATGTTAGCACATTTTGTGCAAAAAAAATCCATATTTCATATGCGACAGGTTAAATGGATATTATAAGTGTCTGACAGTCACACTTTCCATCAGTTAAAACCAAATGACAATGCTGCATATTACCTGTATTTTATATAATATGAATACCCATATGTCCATCACTTTTCTTCTTTTTATATGCCAGATTGATGCAAACTAGCATACGAAGGAGTTATTCCATCCTTACCGCAGCATCCCCCGCCTGCATCTCGGGAGAGTGTCGTATATTCTCATTCACCTTCCTGAGGAATATTGACCTTTGTAATAATTAGATGAGTGCTGCAGCAGCGACTTGATAGCAGCTTTTATTCAGAGTGTGACAAGAACCTGTTCATCCTTTACAGAGTGAAAGCATGCGTAAACTATACCAGCTGTTTGCGTTTTGTGTATCTTAATGCATCTTATGTTTTTTTTTACTAATATAAAAGTTGATAATTTTCTATATGTGTCTCTCTCTCTCTTTCTGTTGTTACTCTCTGCAGAGCCACCGTCATTTATTTCTTGGAAGGAGCTATTGCAGTGCTCGCTGCAGAGTTGCCATGGAGATCTGCCTCCGTGTTTTACAAGGTCAGTGTGAAAGTTGAAGGAGCTCTGCATAACAGGTTTGCTCCTTCACACAGCTGACTAAAAAAATACTGCAAAACATTCAAACATACAATTTTATAGAGCAAGTTTATAGATATTATGATTGTTTTTTTCTTAACATTTCTCTAACTTGCATATAAACATGTTGTGTGTATAGTTATTATGAGACAGTTTGTCCATCATTTACAGTTTTAAAAATCTGTTCATAGGGAACTTGTATGAATTAGAGGCTGAAAAAATTGCGGACTTCAAAGTGGTACACATTTTTTTCCAAGGAGTCTTTAATGAATAGGTAGCATTATTTTGACAAAAATAAATAAATAACTGTAACATCGAAAAAGTTTTATTACCATAATATATATCTATGTGAACTGTGTATATTTATGTATATATATATATAAGTCCGCAATTTTTTCAGCCTCTAATTCATACAAGTTCCCTATGAACAGATTTCTCCCCCATATAGTTTGAAAATATTCACATGTATTTACATAATTTATTTTATATATATATATATGTATATATATATATATATGTAATATATAAACAGAACTTGTTTTTCTTAAATATATATGTACTTATATGTATTTATATATAAAGTTTTTATATACACATAATAAATATGCACAATACACAAACAAAAACTCCTATTAATCTGTTGACAGCACATTATAAATCTTTTTAACAAATACAATCTTTAGACAACGCTCCCTTTGTAATTTTTTCAAATGTTGATCTTAATTTAAACTGTAAACCGATTAAGCAGTAACCACACAATATATACTCTAGAAGTAGCTCTATCCACATATAGTTCTCTACCTTGCTGAAACATTTAGATGTTGTGAAGGGCAGATTTTATGCTGTACTTCATACCTAACAATGTGTGATGACAGAGAACTGACAACCTAAACTGGCATTTTTCATCAGAGGGACCACTGGTATTCAAGCATAAAAGAGGCAGAAATCTTAGATGGAGATGCAAAATGACAGTAGGGCTTATCCGCCGGGGGGGGGGGGGGGGGGGGGGGGGGGGGGGGGGGGGGGGGGGGGGGGGGG
>JAUCMS010000012.1:14341807-14377068 GCA_032357445.1 Enteromius radiatus | reverse complement strand
TAGGGCTTATCAACCCACCCCCCCCCCCACCCAACCCCAACTTTTAAGAAAAAATAAGACTTCAAGCAAAAAAGTGAATTTATCTTATGAAAAGTACTGTCACTTATATGAAAAGTTAAAATGTAAAACTGAACCGTTTTCTGTAATTTTCTGGTCATCTCATTCTAGTTCAAAGATATAATGCTAAGTATGTATTTCCGTTACAAGAGAACTTTGGCCTGAGGTTTTTCATTAATGGGAAAGTCAAGATTCTGATCTCATTTCTGTGTCTGTCGTGGTATTGAGAGACAAATGGATATGCTAAAGAAAGTGAAGTGTGTGTGTGTAAAAGGATAAATCAGGGGTTAAATTAAGCTGGACTGAACCAGAACAGTGTTCAGTCACCATTTAGTGGGTGTACTAGCTCCAAAAAACCCCTGAAAAAATTAGTTGGTGGTTGTCAGTTTTCCATTCCAGTAAATTTGCAAAAAAATGTCCCCATTTATGATAGGCATTTGTAGTAGCAAAACAGAATATATATATATATATATATATATATATATATATTCTGTTTTGCTACTGGTACATTCCCCCCCCCAGATTATCTATATATATATATATATATTTAATTAAAAAAGAAAATCTTTGTACCATTAAAAACATAATTGCTGGCACTTTTGACCAATTTAATTCAGATTTTCTGTAATTAAAAAAAAAAAAAACCTGACTCCGAATTTTTCATATTCAAAATCCATAATTTCATATTCAAAATCCATAATTTTTCTTGCTTTTTGTTTTCCCCAGGACAAAGGCAAAACAAAAGGATAAATGTATCTCCAGTGTAAAGAGGGGGACAAATTAAAAAAAGCAATGTGGCTGATACAATCGAATGCACAGCTCAAGTAAACCTCAGCGAATGTGACACTTTCTTTGCTTCAAATGGATCCATCTGGGCTATCTGCAGATCATTCAGAAAGAGAGGATATCCTTGTGCCACCTCAAGCATCCTCTGAAACTAGCTATGTTGGTTAAGTCTTCCGTGCTGGCTCCCTGCTGGTGGGAGGATGACTCATGCCCAGAGTGACCTTCTGTCATACCACCCTCAATAATATTGACAGAGGCTTGCCTGTGGTCCTTACATTCATCTTCATTAGCACTTGGCTTTAAGCATCAATGTCATTGTCCGCTCCTGGGAGGCCTTCGCTGCTATCTCTGCCTCTGTCTGCCCCAGTCGCCACATCTTTCATCCTCTTCCTGCCGTGGCTTAAAGGGAACTCAGACTATCATCCGAGACATGTTTGCCTGCAATCTGCCCTTTTTTATCTGTGAAAACTAGGGCAAGGAGAAGGAAAACATTGATCTTGTAAGGTAATTGCTTAAAGGGATACTTCACCTCAAAATTAGAATTTGTCATCATTTAATCACTGTTTTACAAGCAGAGAACAGATGGATATTCTTCATGGCAAGGATATAATTCATATTTGAGTTTCAAAGAAATAAGGTCATACAGATTTAGTAAATGATGACAGAACTTTTGCTGTAACTTTGTGTTAAATTTTAAAAGAGCTGGAGCTGTTTTTTTTTATACATGGTTTGTTGCAGTTACTTTATCAGTATTTGTGTGCTGTTCTGTGTGCAGTACATGCGTGTGTGATCGTGTGCTGCACAGGAGGAGTCATCCGTCTCTGGTACCCAGCGTGGGACCTACAGACGGTGTCCACAGGCACCAGGGCTCTCCAACACATCCACATTTTCCTATCAGCTTCAGCGAGGTCAGAACGGAGAGAAGGGCTATGGATAATCTTTAGTTCATGCTGGTCCACTCTCTTCCTCTTTACCTACAATCCCTTCCCTACTGCTGCTGTCACACCCAGAAAGACGAAACAGAAACCCGCTCCTTTGGTGCTTTAAATGAGCTGTGTGTACATCCTGGAAATGTGCACACCACCGCCTGCTGTACTAACACGAGCCTGCTGAGAGTTTAAACACAGCTTTCTAAGGACTGCTAGTTTTAGGGAAAGCACCAGGCAAGCGAACTCCATATATTTTAATATGATATATATATATATATATTTTAAACTTGTTTACACACTAAAATGTAAAGACTTTACTTTCCAATTTGTATTCATAGGGTTAATTTTATTTTAGTTTCACAATTGAGAAACTTTGTCTTGTGTGTCAATTAGAAAAATTACTTTTAGTATCAGAAATAGTGAAATGTTGAATAGTGAGTTATTTACAATACTTTTCAAACAGTTGAAGTTTGTTACTACTTTTTAGGTAAACAGCTTACATTCTTTTTTTTCCCCTTTTTTTTTTATAAAATAGAGCATTTTAAAAACACTGTACTGCAATGCAACCTCAGTGCAACCAAAGCGCAACATTGTGAAATGCACAAAAAACACAAAAAATAGGGAAAAAAACAGTGTTGTGCTTGCTGAGTCATTCCACCACAAAGCTTCAGTCCCCACATTTCTCAAACAGGCACATACACACAAAACACCTGACAGTTTTATATAAAAATTCAGCAGTTTTGTGTGTTTTGGCTTCTGCCTTCCCATCTGATGTTATTCAATCTCTAAATCTAGGCTACACAATGTCATTGCACCAGAAGCAAAACATGCATCAAATATGCTGAATAATATTAGTAGTTTTTTTTCTCTGAGGGTCAGCAATGAATGAGACTGATCGATTATTTTTGCTGGGTAAGTATTTATTTTTTCCTTAAAAGCATAGCAGCATTGCAGATTGCCTCATTTTAAGAGTGCTCACCCTTCTTTGTTTCGCCTCCATGTTTTTTTGGTTTTTTTTGGCAGTCGTTTAGCTTGACGGATTTATTGCTGTGAGGTCTCAACTTCATCACCACCTACGAGCCTTACTTATATATATATGCAGTGAAGCTTACATCCTTTCATCCACAACTTCACCGGTCCACTTTGCGCTCTTTGTTTCCGTATTTATTTTCATTTTCGTAATAAAATCAGATGGTGCTTCCAGAAGCCACGGCCATCGATCGAGGCTGACACTGATGAATGACCCGTTTTTTCCATTGTGCTGATGGATACACTAAAGCTCCTTACGGAGTTCAGTCTCAGCCCAGCAAAACCAATGGTCTCGGTGCAGGGGTTTAAGTTTGATTAACTAAAACCTCCTGCAGGCCAAGGAGAGCCAAACTCCTCCGCTGCTGTGCAATGAACCCCAGTCAGCCATTTACTGACCTACACAATCTTTCAAACCTTTCAAGATGTGTTTGAGAGTTTATATGCATCTGTCTTGTTTTTACAACAATGGCTGAAAACCACCCAATATATTTCACCTGCACTTTAAAATACGGTAGCCCACATTTCAAACTTTAAGCTTGTATCATGTTTGCTTTGTGTTTTTTTGTGTTTTTTTCCCCCCGGCCAGCTATATATATAGACTGCCTGTGCATACATGCCAGTGGCTGTGATATCCCTGGCAGCGTGTGTGGAAACACAATGTGGGTACAAGGCAAAACTGGCTTGGAGAAGACCACTTTGGATGAGGGCATATGAGACTCTTGGCTCATTCTGGATAGCACAGTCCATGACTGTAACATGTTCTCAAGCTGTAAGAGTCCTCAACGCTTTCTAATGGCTTCTAGGGTTATGTTTTGTTATTCAGGATGTCATCCTGCCAGCAAATTTAAGTGTGGTGCATTGATCTAATAATAAATGCGTTGAATTGAATAAACTTTAATGACTATCATAATACCCAATGTGTCACAAGAGCCATCTCACATATCTCAGAATTATTTATGTGTAATTGCGAGAGAAATTCTTTAAATTAAGCTTTAAATTGAGAAAGTTCTGCAATTTGTGGATGATTACTCATATTCTTATCTATTCGCTTAAGCTAAGTGAGTCAATGCAGTTGTTTTCTTGCAGCTTATGTATTCTAGAATATACTGTTTTAATGAATCTTGTCCCATGAGGATTATTTCTTCATTATATGCAATGTTCCATTAATATACAGTGTCGTTGTTCATTTTAGGATCTGGCTTGATTTAAAAGAGGTACAATAAGTTTCAGTCAGATAAATATGCATAATATATTTTCGTATTAACTGCTTGGCATCTGATTTTGTAAGGATGTGAAGTGATATAATATTATCCTTTATTTTTGTGGAAAAAAGTAAATGTACATTTATTACATACATTTATAAATGTGTCTAATTCTAAAATTTAAATGTATAATATAGTGTTGTCAACTATTAAAAATCAATGTTATCCAAAACAAAAAAATATATATGTAATACAATTAAAAATAATGGCGAATAACTGAAATAGATATATTATTTAAAATGTAATATTAGTTAAAATAAAATTTAAATATTATTTAAAATGTGCAAAGCACATTAATTAAAATTAAAATTAAAACTGCAAATCTAATAAAGCTCATTTCAGTAATAAAAGCTTATTTAAATGTTCATAAATACCACAATAGAAATAGTAAGATATTGAAGTGATAATGACAGTTGATCGTAATGAGCCGTTACTAATTTATAGCAGGACGTAACATGTTGAGGCTCATTAAAGCAGCATATGTGGGCCTGTAGAAAACCCCGTGTTTAGATGACGTGTTACTAGTGCTTGGAGGCTGGTGACCCTTTCCTTACCCTCTGTACTTTCCCTGCAGTAAATGACGCCCTTTTCTTTTCAGTGCCCATTTGGAGTAGGCTACAGAGGGATGTGGCAATAATCCCAGCATACAATATGGTCCTCTCTCACCTCCAGGCACTGACGCACAGCAGACACACGCTATCACTAATAAACTTTTAATTAGCTTCAGAGGAGACAGCTTTCATTTACAACGGGGGATAGAATCTCAGAGAACTGCGACAGCATCACAAAAAGAGCTATTGTGCGATTGGAAATTTGCACTCACTTATCGCTTTCTTTATTTTCGATGCATCTTCGGAACATTACAATGACAATCTAGACCCCCTTATGTTGTTGTCTATTATTGATTCATTTGTTTTGTTTCTGCTGGCTAAAGAAGAGTTTTTCTCTCTCATAAATCTAGAATCACTGTGTACTGAAGCCGAATTCTCCTTATGCCCTGAGAAAATCTCTTCATCAGTCCCTGTCTGTGTTTGCTTGCTGCCCTCCTGGCAGTCTCTGTTTCTATGCCTCCTCCGAGACCAAGGGTGTGTGTTATCCCATCACCTAAGATAATTGAAACAAAGCCATCTATCAGCCTACTTTAGTAATGCTTAAAGGCTCAATTCTCTCTGGGCTGCCTTAAGGGGAAGATATACAAGATGCTAGACTCAAGACTCACATTTGAGACAAGAAGCCATACTGTCAGTTGTCAAGCAGATGTTATACGATCATTGGTCATAACAGAAGAATGAATTTTCAATTTGGTTTGAGTTATATCAGCTCTCTAAAATTACACTATACATCCAAATAAAACTATACATCCAACACAGTCTCACGACCAATTCGTACGAGGTGGCGAATTCATGCTAATTCGTATAAATTCATACGACCTCATTAGTAATATTTTGTAAGATTTTTTATGATTTGTCTAAATCGCTGTAATGGGTAGGTTTAGGGGTGGGGTTAGGTGAATGGGCATCTCGTAAAATACGTAAGATTTAGCAAAAATCATATGAATTCGTACGAGTGAGACTGTATGAATTTGTACGAATTAGCTACCTCGTAAAACGTATGAATTGCCATGAAACTGAGCTGATCCATCCTGCACAGTGTGCAAACATTTTTGTTGCTTGAAAAAACAACGTTACCTCATGACCATGAGGTTAAAGATGGGGGTAAGGGGTAGTGATGGGGCATTCTTGAATGATTCGTTCATTTTGAACAAATCTTTAATGTGACTCAAGAAGAACAAGTCGTCTCATGGGAGTGATTCGTTCAGTCATGCATGCGCATTTGCGCAACATCATATTTCTGTATTGGAATTAATGATTCACCTGTTTCGGGTACTGAGCCGGTAAGTGCCAAGTAGTCACGTGACAAAAGAACGAACGACTCAAACCCGAAGACTCGAGAGACGAACTAATCAATTCTGTTTTCAGCTCAGGCTGCATAGGTTAACGTTGAATGAACGACTCAAACCTGAAAACTTGTCAGATAAGAGGCGAGGTGAGCAAATCATAGATTAAAGTCCCAGGTAAACAATGAATTAATCTTTTATGTTTCTTATAGCATTATAGTCTTGTCTTGTTTGTAGTATGATCGAAATGAACGAGATGACTCGAAAAAAGATTTGTTCATTTTGCTGAACGAGACTCAAAGGTCCGAGTCGGTAAAATGATCCGAACTTCACTAGTAAGGGGTGGTAATTCATACGAATTCCTACGAATTTACCACCTTGTAAAATATGCATGATTTTTCACAAAACATACATATTTGTATGAGCCAGGTCATACAAATTAGCCACCTTGTAAAATATGTAATTTTGAGATCAGGTGATCCTTGACATCAGGTTGTAAATAAAATTGATTTCAACTAGTTGCCAAAACATTTCCAATTTTTATTTAGTTTAACTTGATGTACTAAAATAACATAAACTAAAACTGAAATAAAGCTAAAAAGAAAAAAAAAATTGGTATAATTTTTATATTGTTATATATTGTTTTGTTCTAGTTTCAATTAACGAACTATCAAATTATATATATATATATATATATATATATATAAAATTTGATTGTTTTTGGAAGTTGTCCATTCGCCTTCTCAATATACAAATTGTGATTCAACCATGCATTGTAGGTTTTTTCCTTCCATTCTTTTTGACTGTCGATATTTAAGTTACAAAGGAAAAGATTCAGCACAGATAAAGGAAAAGGCCTCGACATGGCAAATGTTTCCAAATGTTAATGCTTTTGGCTGTTGCATTTAGTGAAGATGTGCCGTTGTTAATTAGATTGGCTGTTGGAGCTCTCTCCAGTAAATAACCTTTGCTTAGCTCACTGCAGAGTGATCTGCAAATGGGTCATCGATTGAGAAGCCTGACAGATAACGGTCCAAACCCCCCTGGTAAAAGACTGAGGGTCAGAGAGAGACCAGAAGATCTGACAACCCTTTGCCCCAGCCAAGGATGAATTAAGTTAGCTTGCTGAAGCTGCTCTTTTAATCCAGGGCTCTTCAGATAGCAGCCTATGTGCTATAATGTTAATTAGAGTTAGCACATAAAAGCAGTGTCAACCCATGGGGGTCGATCTGTTCACAGATTGTTTGAAAAATCAATAATAATACCAGAGTGTAGGACTGGCTTCCATTTACTTTTCTCTCAGCCCTTTAACATTGTGTTTGTGTGTAGAACGGCAACAATGCACCTCGCTCAATAGGACAGTCTGAAGTAACACAGAGCGTGGTGAATTATAGCCAGACCAAGTACAAGGAAATAGGAGCTGCATTTTGTCTTTTTAATGTATTCTGCAGTGGATCCCCGCAGTATGCTAACAATAGCAGGCTCGTGGTAACTATAAGTGTCACTTGTGTGTAAAACCACTTAGTTTTTTCTCGCTTATATTTATTTGATTTACCCCCTTGGTTGGTTTTCATTATGCATTAGATAGCTTGCGATGCTGTGTGGTATTTCACGGCGCCTGCACTAAGTAACTTCAGCGGCTGGCAGCTAAAGGTGACAAAAGCCTTCGCTAGCCTTGGGGTAGTTGACGTCTATAACAGAGCGCTTTAATTACGTATGTTGCTAATGAGCTTTCGTCTGCTCTGGCATACTTAAGTGTATATGATAATGGCTGATAAAATGCCTGAAACATTTTTTCTGTTCTTTGAAAATGCAGTTTTTGTGTCCCTTTGTTGTCAAGCGTTGTTTAATTAAGCGCAATAAATGCGACTGGATCTAAGCTTTAAAGATGCTTTGTCAGTTTGTGAGGCTTTTATTGTATTTATCAAGTTGTTATCCAAAGTCATACATAAATTTGGTAAAAGGCTCATTGTTTACTGCTGTTTTCAATGAATTGTATTAAGTCCTTTTTAGTGTCATGTGAAAAGCTGATTATAAAAGATTATAAACACTGCATTAATATGTAAGTTCAGTTTATTTCAAATACACAAATATTAAGAAGTCATATTATGAGGAAGCTGTTTTTTTGTCTTTTGAGATACAACAAATATGACAACATTCTTCCAACATGGAGTATAATTGGCGATAAAAGACAAGACTAAAATGTATATTACTATACCAAAGGCTATTTTTACTTTTGACTAAAAAAAAAAGTACAAGCCTCTACTACACACGCTTTCATGTGTGCGGTTGCCAGATATCAAGAGTTCAAATCCACAGAGTTTCTCTGTTAAAAGGATACATTTTCTGCCTGCTGTTTTGCTTAATTTTTGCAATGTGGGAAGCAAACACAGTTTCAAAACTAGACTAAAATACACTGACATTTAGTCAACTAAAACTTGAATAAACAAAAACAGGACAAGGTTGACTAAATGTGTGATAACTAAAAACTACATTTAACACCAGTATTAAGACTTAAGTAAAATGGCTGACAAAATGAACACTATAGTCCTATCATAATGAGGTAATGAGGAACTAGGACAGAAATGTTTCCTGGTTGTTTTTTTTATTTGATTATTGTTTTTTTTTTTTAAGCATATTGTGCAAATCTGTTCCACATGCTTTAAAAAGATCGTTTAAAGCTATATTAGACTTGACAAACCCATGTCTCATAAGTAAAAGTGCAGTTTCACTTTTCACATATAAAGAGGTTGTTTCTTAAAGGAACAGTCTGTTTAATTTTAACAGTCAAAAAGAAGTCGGAAAATCACCATGAAATCTAAAACAGGCTTGAGGTTGAAAAAGAGTTGCACTTTTCTGCTTCACAGACAGTAAATTATTTCCTGGCCCTTGCCTGACATGCAGCTTTCATTTTGATCATTTTTTTGCGTCTCCAAATATCTGCTGATGCCAGCATAATTGCAAGTTCTCTCTGACAGTTCTGTTGCATTTTTGTTGCTGCTGGCTGTTAGGTGATTCGGTAGATTTCAGGGGCGATTATGAATTCATGTTCTTCCCTTCACAGCATATACCTTCTTGCTTGGTGCTGAAGTGATACACAGTATCCCCTCTGAAATAGTGATGACTCTGCCTAAAGACACGCTGGCAGGTACATTGTGGGCCGAAATTGCTTTGCAATAAATCATAGCATCAATACCATTCATCTTCAGCTAGGCTCTAAACACTGACTCTTGAGACTGCTTGTCACAGCCACAAGAAATCATGCATTTACTTCCATTTGGGGCTTTTAAATAGCTTTGGATGTACGTGGTAATTGCATTTCATCAATGAAATGATTTATAGCAACCATTAGCTGCTGAATAAACACACCCTCTTTATATGTGAAACTAAAGCGATAGAATAGTCAACTAAGCAGAACTGAGACGTTTATTTCTAACATATGAATGTGTACATATATGGTGCAAACAGGCAGGAATTTTCTTTCTTAGACACACTTTAAAATGTTAAACACAAATGCTTTAACATTTATCAATTAAACATGTTCCAATATTTCTCCATTCATTTGCAGACAGATTGTCAATGGCTTTGACTGCCCCAGGAGTAGCAGAGGAGATGAATTAGCAAAGGTGTCATTTCCTGTCTGTGCCATTGCCAAGGCCACAAGATCACTCTCGCTGTTAAGAGAAGTACTGCTGGCTGTAAGTGCTGCCCCGTCGGCCTAACTGGGCCAAAATTCAATTTGCATCAACCAGAAAATCCAATGCAGGGCTTAGAGAGATTTCATCCCTCAAGGTGAAGGAGAGGTGAAGTGGGAAGATAGAGAGGGAGGGTGGGGCAAGCAGAAAGAGATGGCATGAAGCCATCGCTATCACCCAGTGGGGCTTTCTGAGGTGTGTTTACAGCTCTGTGTAGACACGGATCCTCTCTGTGCATACATGTCTGCTAGTGGAAATTTATGAGCTTTGCATTCTTGGTTTATTTTTAATGCTATGCCTTGCTATATATGTCCACTATACATTTACAAACGTCTGTGGACATATAGCTTGTGCTTCATATTCAAAGTCTTATGAAGCCATAAGATTATTTTGTGTGAGGAACATACCAAAAATTAAGTCATTTTTCTTTTGTAATTTTTCTGTCCGCTGTAGCTCTTACACCTTTTCACTAAAGCTTGTTAATAAGAAAAAGGTCACACTGCGAGATATGAAGTTTCTGCTGTGAAATATAAACTCACATTTTGAGTTATAAAATAAGAAATAAAGTTGTGTTTTTGAGATACAGTCACAGCACAAGATAAAAAGTGACAGCTGGGAAATGCAAAATAAGTTGCATTTCTGAGATATAAAGTCACATTGCAAGATTGGGAAATATGAAACATAAGGTTGCATCGTGAATTATAATGTGACGATTGCGAAAAATAAAGTTGCGTTTGTGAGATGTAAAGTATTGGGAAATATGAGACCCTGGACTTAAAATAGCCGAAAATACATTTGTGCAGGTCAAAATTGTTGATTTTTCTTTTATGCCAAAAAATCATTAGGATATAAAGTAAAGATCATGTTCCATGAAGATATTTAGTAAATTTCCTATCATAAATATATTTTTTGATTAGTAATATGAATTGCTTAGAACTTCATTTAGACAACTTTAAAGGGTTTTTTTCTTTATCTCAGTATTGATTCCAGATATTCAAATGGTTGTATCTCGGTTAAATATTGTCCTGTCCTTACCTTCAATGGAGTTTTGTGTATCAGAGTCACATATGCAAGATTATAATTATAATTAGAATGTCAGACTGCAAGAAATGAAGTTGTGTTTGTGAAATTCACATACAATAACAGTAGTTACAAAAAAGTTTACAGAAATTGCATCCATAGATATATTTCTTATTGGAATTGATGCAGATCCAAATAGAGATACAATAACATAAATATCAGCCAGTTAGCCACAATCACATGGCTTCAAAAGACGTACAGCACAAGTCATATGGACCACTTGTTTGGTGCTGTTTTTGTAATTTTATTGTGCTGTTTTGAGCTCAACAACCCGAATCCCCATATTCTTTTTGGGTGAACTATCCCTTTAAGGTCAACATGTCACATTATATATGACAAAGTAGCCCGATGTGACCCTCAATGCGTTGTATCAAGACATGCTGTTTATAAGACTCAGAAACAGACAAATGAGGAAAGGGAAAGGGATGGCCTGAAGTTGAGAAGAGATTGCGAAGATGAGAGAGAGAGGGCTATAAATCAGACCCCCCCACTCAGAAAATGAGGGGGAAAAAACCAAGAGTGCAGCAGTAAAACCCACTGCTCAGCTGCAGTCATCTATCTACACAAGGACGAGGCTATTAGAGAGATGACAGAGCCATGGACTTGGGTGTAACCACTCTCTCCCCCTCTCTCTCTCAGTCCTCAGAAGTCTCTTCTGCAATGCTTATTCTTACCAGTAAACACTGTATAGGCCTTATATTGATTTAGGATATCATTCAATGAGAACAGATGGCACCACAGAAAGCCAGCAAGCCTATTCATTACTGCATTCCCATCAAAATGCATCTGCTTCATCAGAAACGAGATGTCTTTGCTTATCATGTAACATCCATTAATCAGAGCTGAAGCAGCAAATGAGATGACTTGCATCCCCTTTTGTAAGTACGACCTCGGCACGCACAATCACAAGACCGTGGCACATCGTCATTTGGATCTCCTCTGACAAGCATGCAATAATCTGACATGCAGGCCAGCTATGGCCACACGGCCCAATTAAGCTTTGAGTCGCCAGAATTAACAGAGCACGAGGACCCTCTGGCCTTGCCCCAAAACATGGTGACCGTAATTTTACTGAATATCCAGCAGAAGTGTTTTGACGATGCAAAGCTGACATGCATACATTACTTATGTAAAGACCAGCTGTGATTCGGGCACTTCTGGTGCATTTCTGTGGAACGCATCGAATACATAAACCAGCATGCACCGTAATAGCGTTTAATGAGGTCTAAATTGCTCTGTGACATCTTCGAATGAGCTGATCCTATTAGTGACCAATAGCTTTTTAGAAAATGGAATAGGATTTTCTTGCGCAAAACAGCAGACCTTCAGAGAGTTTTCATTTCTTGGAGCTTGTAATATTGATAAGTCTCTGAGGAGCGCGGGCTAAGAAGCCTACAGCCAACAATTTATTAAACATATTTGAATTAATGACGATGATTGAATTAATCTTTGAGTAAAGTGCTGTAAATCACTTTCATGAGATGTAGTGAGGGTTTGAGAGCATGGTGATTGGTTTTGGGAGGAAGAGCAGATGTACTGCATTGCCTCGATGCTTGATTGTTTGCTGTTCTCAGCTATGCTGTTGGCTAACTGTGGAGATAAAAGAGTGTAAGTGATTAAAAGCCTTAATCCAGACTCAGCAGGCCTGGGCATGAATATGAAAGGCCAATGCTGATGTATGTTTTGTAATGCAGCACAAAAATATATACTATTGACTATAATGATCGGCCTGTTTAAACATTGAAATGACTGTGGTAGGCCTACTGTATGTAATTTAGCATTGCATTATAGCGGGTAATTGACCGAAAGATGCATGAGCGGTAGCTGGAGGTTTCTAAAATGTAATATTTTTCTTCTGTAATGTAGTCTTTGGTCAAATATGGCAATTGCTTGAAGCACTTTCTGTCTTTCTTTCTTTTTTTAAATATAAAATGGTTTGGCTACTTAAAAGATATTCCGGAAATAGATGATTCTTTCAACAAACAAAAGAAAAAAAGGCAGTGAAAAGCTGTCTCTGAATAGCAGTAAAACTGCTTAAATAATCAGAAATGCTCTCTTTCTGTCAGTCATTCATGTTTTCGGACAACAATTCAACTGACATGCTTTTAAATGTTACTAATGTGTGTACTTTAGGAACTAATATGCTCCCAGTGACAGATTTTGTGCATTTTCTTCATATGGTTGAATGGATGGGACAGTGTACATTTTTTGTCATGAACAATTCAGTCTATCCCTTGAGCCCAGTCTGTCTAGGATCCCAGGAGATTGTCGTTGGTAATGCCTGCCAAAATAAAAAAAACGAAATACATAAAACTGAATATTTGACAAGGCAAAGCTGGGAGGGTAATCTGCTAGCGGCGTGCACAGTTAGCTTGCAAAACTATATAGCTGTAGGTTACAAAAGACGTTAGTGGTTGTGATAATTCAAACGAATATCATAAAGCCTATTTGAGCTTGTGCTCATTACTTTTCCAGTGTGCATGGTACTGAAAGTGTTTTTCCAATGTCGATTAAAAAAAATCTTTAAGGTGATTTATGACATCATAAACTTTGATTTGAAGTAAGCTGGTGAAAAGAACTACAATCTCATGAAGCATTGTGAATGACATGGGCAAATGATGGACAAATGTAAAAATATTCATTTAAATGTTGGTTATAGAAACAATAGTTTGTTTATTCCAACAGTTTGATAGCTTCAGCAAAAGCATCATCCATTGATTAACAAGTCATTTTACTTTAAAGGCTAATAACACCTTAAGCAGAAGTGATCAATAACGTTTTTTTGGCCCTAGATTACACTGAGGTACAACTAAGTGCCCAAATGAAAGTATTCAGGACAACTCAAATAGACGTTAGCCAAACTGGCTAAACTCATTTATAGCACTGTTGCAAATCACATGAAGTATTAATTAACAAAATTTCCGTAATTGCAAACAATGTTATTGATCGCTTCTGTTTAAGATGTTTGGAACTAGAAAAGCCCGGCGGTCCTATGGCATGGTAGGAGGCCACATGGGATGTAACAAAACTACTGTGGGTTTTGAAAATGTCATCCTGGTTCGTTTCAGGCGACAGGTCTGCAGGAGTTTTTGGCTGCTTTGTTGTAAAGATCAAAAAGCAAAGGAACGGTCCTGAGACTGAGTAACCCCAGCATGAAAGAGAGAAGAGTTTCACCTCGCCGTGACACTGTTGAGGTAAGTCTGCCACTGCAGCATATCACATAAACACATTTCTTACTTTCTGCAGCTTCACCAGCCGTCACCTGGCTCACACAACATGGTCCATTGAAGATTAATGAAGAAATCTGTCTGGGCCAGAGCAAGCGTGTTTATCAACTCACCAAGATATGAGGGCTAACCGTCAAAGGCTAATTAAACACAATTATTAATCATTACTGCACGTCAGGCTTTGCAGCAGAAATTTTTAACCGAGGCTGCTCTCGACAAGATGAATCAAATCTTTCCAACATCATGCTGAAACTACACAGAAGGCTGCTGGATTGCCGCACACGGCCCCTGTCTGCAGCCTCCAACATTTGACAGCACTACATTTTACCATGACTGCCCAGTAATGAGCTGACATTCTCTGGAAGAAAGGAGATTAGTCTTAACTGCCACCACACACAATGGTTTAAAGATAAAACGCTTTAAAACTAATATGACTTTTTGCATTTGAGTGGCAACACATTTTAAAATGTGCTTTGGAATGAAAAACGTGTCCTGCATTTATTTAATGGTCAGAAATCATTCTAATATGCTGATTTGATGCTTATTATCAATAGTCTCTGCCTGTTCACCACCACTCGTAGTGTGAAATAAACCTGAAACAGAAGTTCAAGACCGTTCTTAATTAATAGGTGTTGATGATTAATGATCCATAATGTAAAGTCTTAAAGGGTTAGTTCACCCCTAAATGAAAATTCTGTCATTAATTACTCGTTCCAAACCCATAAGGCCTTTGTTCTTCTTCGGGAACACTAAGATATTTTTAATGATATCAGAGACTCATCTGACCCTCCATATACAGCAACACAACTAAAATGTTCCCAGGTCCAGAAACGTAGTAAATACATCAGTAAAACATTCCCTTTGACATCAGTGGCTCAACTTCATATAGAGAGTATCACAACACATACACGTGCTTTCCTCTAAGCGTAAACAACACCTATTACGTCAAATATGTCCAAAATGGCGGAAGACGTAACTTAGGGGAGAAGAATGGTAGAGTAAATTGCTATTTTATTGATTTTTTTTGCACAAGAAAGTTATTCTCGTAGCATCACAAAACTGAAGTAGCGCCACTGATGTCACATGGACTGTTTTACTGATGTATTACCAAAGTTAAGTTTCTGGATCTGGCATCATTTCAGTTGTGTTGCTGTCTATGGAGAATCAAATAGCTCTCCTATTTCATAAAAAAAACATCTTAATTTGTGTTCCAAAGATGATCAAAGGTCTTACAGGTTTGGAACGACATGATGGTGAGTAATTAATGACAGAATTTTCATTTTGGGGTGAACTATCGTTGTGTCACTGATCTTTCTGTAAAATGGTTAACGCCCAGAATCAACTTGGATATGCTGTAGTGTAGATAGAAAAATACACTCTGGTCTTTATTCAGCAAGTGCATTTGCTTTAAAAATATTAACTTTCATTTTATTAAATTTTGCTTTCCTTTATTCATGTGACATACTCGCCTGGAGCAACACAGAGAACAGTGCATCCTCAACCCTGATGTATGATGATTTCATTTTTGTTTCTTTTGGAACAGACTCCGGTGTTAAGCAGGGAAGCTGGACCTGGATCAGTGCTATTCACAGTTCAACAGTGCTGCAGATAATGATAATGATGGCAGAACTAATTGCAGTAAGGCTGGTACGCCCCCCGCAGATGTCTCACCTACGACTGACCTGCTGTCCGCAGTCATGCTGCGATCTGTTTCTTTTGCATTCCATGTAGGAATATGTGTGTCTATTTCCACACTTTTAGTTCTGCAGAGTGACTTGGCCGACAGTGTGCAATGGCACTGTTGATCAAACCTTGTAACAGGCCGGCCTCCAGTGAGTCAGCTTGCCTGTCCTTTCTCATCGCCTTTAATCCCGTCTTTTGGAGCAAAAGAAGGAAAAACCATTGGAGAAAAATCCATACCCATCCAGAAGGGCCATCCTCATGGCTTGTGCCTCAGAAGAGCTTTAGGGATCGATGGCATTTGTATAATTGGCTGGCCAAGGGTCTCTGGGACTCCTCACAGTGTAATTTCTGCTCTCTTTTTTTATCTTGGGTAAATTGATCACCATGTCAGAAGATTCACCAAACAGAGTGCAAGAGGTGACAATTTGTTTCTTCAGTGTGCTTCATCCCTTCATTCTGCACAGAGGGTGATTCTTGGAGGGTTGTGTTTTTAGAGAATGTGACTCCAATAACACTGTGATTTTAACCAGACTCTACCTTCTGTGTAGGTAGTATATATATATATATATATCTGTGTGTGTATGTAATATATATATATATATATATATATATATATATATAGTATGGCCACTAAAATTAGAAACTAAATTAATGCTTTTTTGCAACGATGCATTAAATTGAATAAAAATGACAGTTCAGTCATTTATAATGTTACACACATTTCCATTCCATATAAACCTTATTCTTTTAGACTTTATATTGCTCAAAGGGTCCCCAAAAATATATTATGATTTCTATAAAAAATCATTAAAGGGCCATATTGTTTTCCTCATTAAAATTCATAATAAAAATAAACGTTTCATAATAATAATTATGGTATAATAATTGTACTAGTTTAATTAAATAAATTCCACAACATATATTAAAATAAATTATTAATAATTTATTGCTTTATAATAAATTAAGTAATATTTATTTATATTGAACAATTACTTTAAGTTGTAATGTAATAAATGTACAAAAATAATGAATGTAATAAAATCTATAAATATGTAAATTGATATATTTAAATATATAAATTTGTATATAAATTATCAAATCTACCAATTATTGTATACAGTAAAAAATGTGTATGCATGTATATATATTCTTTTTTTTCTCATATTATCCTTTACTTTATCCACTTTTTTTCCACTATACTGTAAATTAAGGTAGAATAAAAAAAGAGATTTATAATTTCTAAAAAAATATTTTTTTGTTTAAAATAGGGTTTTATGTATAAATGTTTGTTTGGGAATCAAACATGCCAAAGTGATCCCAAACTAAGCAGTAAAACCAGATTTGTTATGCGTCAAGCAAAAAAAAAGAAAATCGTTCCATGTTATTAAACCTTTCGTTTACTCAATCACACTTTCGATGCTGTCAATTGGCAGTGATAGCCAAACCCTAGTCAATGTTCATCTGTTGTGCTAAGCAGCATTCATGCTAGAGGAGTTCTCTCTGACTCTAGTGCTTATAGCTCTGTGTGCCACCTGCTAGCGTTAAGCATTGGAGATTTATTCAGTGCGATTTGAGTGGGACTCCACATGGAAATAAAGATGGCAAAGAAAAAAAGGGGAGGTGAATGGGGGTGAGGCCGCTTTATGTCCGCAGCATTCAATTAAATGCAAATGTTCCTCTCCAGTGCTCTGTGAGAGGGGGCACCTGAGGGCTCGTTCTCTCACTCGCTCGCTCTATCTGCATCTGTCTCTCTTTCTCTCGCAGCGCTCTCAAGAAATGTCAAAGCTGTCACTCAGATGCTTCTCCATCCTCTGATCAGCTATTATGCGAAGGGACATTTGACTACTTTCCATTGGCCATAGTACAAAACATGCCAAAGGGAAGGTTTACAGAAATGTTAGCTCACAGAGGGGCTTCGTGGATGCATGATGGGAGAAGGCCAATCGTTCATAAGATCGCTGACTTAATAATGTTGCAAAGTGGAGTAATCTGAAGGTAATATTTCCTATCTCACAGCATCTGCACTATTTGTCTTGTGTGCGCATATTGTGTGCCACATAGATTAACCAGCATTACTAATACGCACTGTGCTGTAGTATATGTGATTTTTCAAATCTGTTTTCCCATTTGATTACCCTGCTGGATAACTGCTGCCAGAAATGACAGTCAAACAATCTGCTGACCTATTTCTCACTTTATTGAACCAATTCCATCAGCTCCTAGAAAACTTAATGGTTAAAACTTTAACGTAAAAGTCCATAGCTCATTTTTCGTGCCTACTGCTTCCTCATATATTATGGATGCAGTTCCTGAATTTAAAGAGGACACCAATTTTAGTTCACCCTCTGTATGTGTGTGTTACAGAAGAAGAAAACCTTGAGCACTGACCCACGGCAAACTCTCACTGACCCTCCAGAACCTCACTAGGTTAGTAGTACTTATAACAGTAGACTTATGGGAAATCTCCATTACATCTGCTTTTATCCATGGCCTTCATAGGAATTTTTGATGAGGTCTATATGAGGTTTACAATATTCATATTATTTGTGTAAGAGCATTAAATAGAATGATTTGGTAAAAGCAAATTAATTTGAATTCAATAGATAAAACAGTAATTGATACAGTAAAGAAAATAATTAGGCCTACTTTTGATCTAATCTTTTGGTAACTAAATTGGCTTAATAATAAACCATTCTTGAAAATAAATGCAAAGCTTAATATGAAAGATGAAAATTATTCTATATGGCTAAATTACATAATAGACTTGAGAGCTTTTGTTAATTAATGTGCATTGTACCTTATCAATTTAGTAAAATTTGTCAAAGTTATGACAAAAATAATACAAATTTTTATTGTAACAGTCAGGAAGGTCAGAGATTTTTAATATCTGGTTTTGTTATTGTTAAAGCGGCAGTCCGTAACTTTTTGGTTAAAAATGTATATTTATATCTATATATATTTATAGTACACCATGAATCAATTTTCCAAAGTGTGTTTTTCCTGAATCACTAAGGGACTACTTGCTGGAGTGGCTAAATGAATTTTGAAGGATTAATTTAATTATGAAAAACAATAATTTGAATAAAGCTGAGATTAAGCAAAATATTAATATTAGATGAAAAACATAAGAAACCTGAATGAAAATTAGAAATGTAGAAGCTAACTGAAATAAGCTGAAAATTACAAAGTTTCTCTTCCTTTGAGGAGCGGGTTGCTGTGAATAGGAATAGGAGTGGGAGGGTGTTTAATCTTGAATCCACTTCTGTAAATAAGAGGCAGCAAAGAAGCACTGGAAGATGCTGGATTAGAACATGATAAAGAGGGAGAAAGAAAAGCATGTGATTTGAGGAAGGAGTTGCTTTCTCATCATGGTGGCTTATAGCTGCGTACATGTCAGTGTGTTTGTCCTCCTCCCCGACTGCTGGTAAAGAAAGAAATAGCAGGACTAAATAGCCATTAGTGTGCTAAGCTTGAGGGAGCTGCTATTAAATATGCAGTGAGGAAAAGCTTCGCACAGTGCTAAAACACGGAGGGAAACCAACAGCCTCACCACACAGCCTGATTTTGAGACTAAATCTTTCCCGCCATATGGTCCTACATGAATGGCATGAGTGCACATTTTGTGAGTATGACTAAAAGCTTATTATAAACAGATAAATTGGGATACAATTATGCCTTAATATATTGCCATTTCCTTTTATATCACAGAAGCTTGCTAGGAAAAGTTTTATTTATTTTATTTGGAGCTATGTGTTAGCCTAGAATGAATTTGAATGCTAACTCTTTCAAAGTACTTGGTTTTCATTAATAAATACATACAGTCACAGGTAAATTATTTTTGAGGGTTATTTCCGGAATACATGTGCATATCTTGGTTAGGAAAAGTTACATTATTTACTTCAGCGGCTGTATGCATTAGCATAGCAGGAATGCTAATTTTAGAAATACTTTTGTTTTTGCTAAGTGCAGTCACAGGCTACGTTGTTATTGAGGGTTGTTTCCAGCATACATTTGCATTATCATGCTAGGAAAACATACTTAAGTGTAGGCTGTGTTCGTTAGCCTAGCAGGAATGCTAATGCTAACTCTCTAGGAGACTTTGGTTATTATTGAATGGGTCATATGATGCAATTTCAAGTTTACCTTTCTCTTTGGGGTGTTACAAGCTATCTGTGCATAGATAAGACCACTGAAGTTGCAGGTTATAGACTCAAAACCAAAAGAGATATTTTTAAGACTTTAGCACCCTAAAACACCTCATTTAAACACGCCCCCACATCTCTGTCACAGAGTGGGTTTATTTTCATAACACCGCCCAAATGTTTATGCAAAGAAAGAAGGTGGGAACTATTTTTGCTGTAGTGTTGCTGCCAGCGCCATGTTCAGGAGACGCAGTGTTATATATAACTACATAACTAGAAATCAGTGGTTAAGTAGTATTTACAAGACTGTTCCAGAACAGTTCAATCCAAATATTCAGATCTGAGATGCAACGCAACACATAAAAAGACTGCACAAGTCATTATAATCAGTAATTATGTCCCCACTGGATGCAACAAATGCCTCGTTTGAAATGACTTTTATTGTTTTTGTATCATCGCACTGGGACACGACATCTTGTTATAGTAAGGGTAATATTTCCATCACAAGCTTGAGGTATTCGACCAATCAAAATACACCGGATAGCTGGCCAATCAGAACACACCTCAAGTTTCAAAAAGATGAGCTTTGTAAAAGTCTATGTGTTTCAAAAAGACAGGACTTGTAACAATGTAAAATATGTGGAAAATGTATTTTTTTAATTTAAACCACGAACACATTGCATTACACCAAATAAACTAAATAACATTCTTTTTAGCAACACCATATGACCCCTGTTTTTTTTCTCATTTTTCCATCACATTTCAGTTGACAAATGTTTGAGTATGTATTCCTTTATTTTACTCAACACTTGCCTTTTACACAATAGGCCATTAAAGTGTCCAACTCCTCTATCCTTTTACAGTACATGTCCGGCCATAAAGAGGACAGTAAAATGCTCTGGCCCTGACCCTGCTTGTATTTGCCTGCACATCAATAAAAGCTGGTTAGATCTCCACCTACAGCCACATGGTATAAGCATTCAATAAGAATTGTGGATCATGTCCCCTTCAAATAAAATGCTAATCTGTATCGCATCAGTATATGTGCAAAGTTTTCCTTCTTTCTTTCTTTTCTTCCTTCAGTCTGACTGTTTTGCATCTTCACTCTAATTGCAGAAAGGTGTTTGGGAAATTATCTTGGCACAATCCCCAAATGACAAATTAGTTTGCATTAGTGTGTGGATCCATCCAGATCCTTCCAATTACTTCCTGTATGTAATCAGACTTATTACAGAACCCTGCTGTGTTTGAGGGGTTTTTTCTATCATCTCAACATTCAAGAAGAAAATAAAGGTTTTGTGAAGTATGGGAATACGCTGATCCAATTTTGGGCTTTTTATCGGCAATGAGTCTCCGTAAATCAAAGGAAGTTTAAGAAGGGAACTGTCTGCTTTTAATAAATGGCCTGGCCATAACTTTTCTTTGGGAAACAAGCGTATTGGAGAATATAATTTAATTTCTCGTTTAAATGGCTCAATGAATCAGATAAGGGTAGCGCGCTGGAAGGCAAAGGATGGCACATGAAATTAAATGGAAGCGGAGGAAGGTGGGAGTGTAAAATAGGGGGACGTCAGCATCAGGCATGTCATTTAAATCAATGCACTACCTATCAACACCAGCACGCTTTGCAACCACAGATGTATCGCAGTATCTCCCTTTATAGGACTGCTCCACTTTCCTCTGTAGAGAACTGTAAAATCAACACTTTTTGATTAAAACTGGAACTGAAAAAGTCATCATAAAATTTTCAAAGTCCCCTGTGCCTTTGGACATTAATTTATTATTCGGTTTGTTAATTCTTTTAGCTGCCAATAGACTTTTAGATTTTTTTGTTGCTGTACGAAAACAGCTGAAGTATCACAGTAAGCATTATTACGATCAGGGATGGGCCGTATTTATATATTTCAAATACTTATTTCAAATATAAAAATAGAATTTTAATCAAATAAAATAGTTATTTGTATTTGAGAGGAAAATGGATTCAGATTTTGTAGTTTTAAAATAATGTGACCTCTGATAGGTGCTTACCCAGACTGTTAATGTGTACGTGTCCTCTATACTTCTATGGAACTAAATTTATACTATGACTCCAGAGATTAATGAATATTGTACCCTAATTAAAGTAGCTTTTTAGTAGGATCATCATTTTGCATACCATTGCATAAATGGCTGCCTGACACATGTTGTTATGTTTAGTTAGAAACTGCTATAAAAACATGAATGACTTTGTCAAGTAAATCAATTAGGATACAGTTTTGACAAAAACTTTGCATTTGCAAAACAAATTTGTTAAACATGAAACTGCTGGTTACTACTGGTAACTAACCTTCATCTGGGAGATCACAGGGATGTGTCAATATTTGTTCTGGTTGTACAGTATATGTCAGATTTATTTCATGACTCAGGCAAAGAAAAGCTGTTGCTATCAAAAATTGTATATTTAGTCAACTGTGTTAGTGGATTGATGAAGAGATACATTAAATAAACCAATTGGAAGGTTTATCATAAAGAAATGTCACGCTACCTTGTAAAAGAATTTAGTCACAAGGTTGGGAACAGGTTTAGTAGATAGTGTATTTTTAAAAATATAAAACATGTATGGACACAATATGCATTGTACCAAATTATTAATTTAAATTTAAGTACGTAGAAGTTAAGGCCACCATAAAGTAGGAGCAAGTACATTTTTTAGTATTTAGTATAATACAGTAGTTTATATTGATACATGGTGTGACTGCTGTATTTTGATACACTTAAAATTAAGTGTGGTATTTTATTTTAAATTACATTTTGACGTATCTTTGGCCAAATCCAATCGTGATAACTTCACAAAACATGTTCTTTGATTGTACAGTTTCTGTTGTTTAATACTGTACAGATTTACAAATAAGACAAATTGTTATATTACATTATATCACATTATATTACGTTATATATTTTTTAATAAAGGTCTCATCAAAGCTGAATTTATTTGATCAAACATACAGTAAAAACTGTTTTACGATATTACTAATATAAATGCTCCAGTTTGAAAAATATTGTGCTGAAACCATCTTACATTTTTCCAAATGATGAATTCATAACATTTTTTGTAGCAATGTAAAATTTGTTACAGTCACTTTTGGTCAATTCAATGCATCTTTGCTGGGTAAAAGAATACATTTCTTTTCTTTTAGGTAAAGTAGAGATGACCTTAGATCAGAGCAGACGAGGTTATTAAAGCTGGCTGATTCACCTAAATATTTGATGAAAAATGAACTGCAGATGTTTGCTGCTTCTTGCTCCCTCGTAAAGTCCATATCTGCATTTGTTCAATCATGCACAAACAGAGTTATGTAAGTTTGTTTACACTTTTGGCCCAGAAGCTTAATGGACGAGCATCAGATTGTCTGTGGGGACGTAAACATGCATTCGGCTAACAAACAAGTGCTACTGCTCTTGCACGTAGAAGTCTCACTGAATGCACAGCGACCCATCTCTTCCATTTTATCCATGCTCTTTGGCTACTAGGGGATGAGGGGTTGTGCGAGCGCTTGAACGGGTGCGTGCGATGATGCTGATGGTGGTGATTAAAGGCTTCCATTCCTTTGGGAGATGCAGGGAGGAGTGCCACTTAGTCTCTCACTGGGCGCAGATGGCCCATGGCAGGATGGATCATGTCACATGGCAGTGGGCAAAATGGGGGCAAGGTGTCCCCTCCCTGCTTTTCTCCGGTTCGCCGTGCGACCTGTCACCAGCCATCGATGTCAGGTGTCGCTGCAGGGATCGGACTGCTCATTAGGTTTGCCTCAATTTCCTCCACCTTCCTGCACCGAGAGTAACAACATTCAATTTGTGTCACTCATTAAGTGTTTTATTCCCTCTGACACTCCGCAGAGGGTCACGCTGCGCTCCTGCTCGCAATAACGGGAATTACTCATCTTTATAAGAAAGATTTGTATTGTTCCAAGAAAGAAATGCCACCCTCAAAGCGAGGGAACAGCGTGTGTAAGAAGGTAAGCGAGTGTGGCCCAAAGTTGTTAACATTCGTTCATTCGGGGAGACCTAAGTATAACCGTCTGCTCTCTAGGGAGGTGTTTAGCACTGTCCACTTGGTTTTCATACTGGTGTGAACATTTTTGCAGAGGATAAATTTAGCCAACTGGCTACCTTGGGGCAGTCAACGCAGCTTAAATCCCGTCTATCACTATATTTGTGTGTCTTAAGCATGTCTTCTGGCAAAAAACCTGTTTTAGAATGAGTATTCAGTTACAGTCTGATCGGTTACAGAGGGTTATCGTTTTATATAATATCTTGAGGCAGGTTGGCTTTTTTGTCAATTTATAGATGCTATAAGATCAGCTGAAATATGTTAAGATGAGTTTCTCATGTAAATGTCACAACATTTTAACTAAACATTTTACAAAATACTAAATTTTCCTACTAAATGTCACCTATTTATACTAAGTACTACTATCAGGAAACTAAAAGAAGCAATGCTTCACAATATATAATACATATGGCAACCTTGAAACGTGACTAAAACGGTAATGGAAAACTCAGCATGCCGAAGTGAGACTGGCCATTCAATTTATGGATATCAGTGTGACCATTATGACTTAAATGGCCTTGGCTTGTGGGAATAATTGCATTTCCATGGTTGGGCGAGGGCATGTCTGAATGTGGTAATAAACATGCATGTTTTCCAGTTTGGCTCAAAAATTGGAGGGAATGTGAATGTTATGCTTGAGTAAGACGTGGACTAAAATAGCAGCTCTGAATAGTCACAGCACGTGGCAGGATGCCATGTATACGAAGGTTGTCATTATTTTGCTTCCTTCATATATAGTCGGAAAGAGGTATGTTTTATTTAAAATTAATCTGTACAAGTAAACTGCGTTTTATGCTTATACATTTAATTGCTGAATTTTAAATTAGGACTACTTGCCAGGAAGGGATGCTAATATATGCATGTCTGTTTACCAGGGGATGTTAAGAAATATGCTCTCTGTGGAGGCTATTGCTGCCATTTGCTCAACAATAAGGATAGGCCTGATGGTGTGTGATGGTTTCAGGCCATATACAGGATGTGTTGCTTGCTGGGTTGACACATTGTTTTAATGTCATAAAGTATTTCACTAAAAAATGTCAAAGTTTATTTATCTATTAATTAATTTGTTTGATTATTTCCAATAAATGCCATGAACGCTAGCATTTTTAGTTGGACTAGTAAATATATTTGCATGGCAAGTAGACCACATCATGTTTGGAAAAGAAAAGCTCTGCTTTGCATAAGCCTTGATCTACTATCATGTTGTCCTCTGTTTATGAGTCACTTCCTTTTAATTTAATATACTGGGGTACCTAATAAATAATTCAGCTGCATACCTTCTGATATTTCACAAATGCCTTGAGCCGTTGGAGCAGACAGCAGCCAGTCTGTCTTACTCTTCCATGTTAGGCCATTCTACAAGGAAAAGTCCATCTGTTCATTTAAGTCCTGGTTTCTGGAACCGGCACCTTAGTGAATGTTAATGACAAATTGTCCAAACATTTTGAAAGCTTTAGGCCAAAAAATAAAACCAGGTTGCCATATCCACTCAGAGTCCCACTTTTGTCTTTCTTTCCATTGTTAATGAATTTCCAAGAAGATCAGTTGCTCTGACAGTGCAATCTTCTCGCTCAGCCAGTCTGATGCTGTGATTAGTATTAATTGGACTGAGTCAAAAATGCAGCAATGACCCCGGCTAAGCTGCCTGTGAGAGCAATTAATGAGAAGAGGTGCCTTAGTATTCATAACCAAGCTCGCTTGAGAAGACAGGAAGAAATTTTGCAGGACAAAGCAAACAATTTTTTGTATATTTTTTCTAGTGGCAGGCCTTTTTAAATTAACTGTTCTATTGCTATAGGCCAGCAAGGATATATTTAAGAATTTAGGGAAAGTATGCATAATGCAGTTATTGAAACCTCATTAAGGAGCACACTAATGTTTTTATTTTAAGAAGTGTTTTATCATTCGACAACTTGTCTTCTGTTTCTGAACCACATTCCATAAGTACTGTATGTTCTCAGAAACTAAGCTTTCTTTTTCTCTTTTTTTTTGTGCAGGCAAATTCATTTTTCTGTATGTCCAAATGAGTTCAGATGTAACACTCACAAATGACAGTGTGTATCAGACAACAGGCATTGTGAGCTCAAAACTGAAGTCATAAAAGATTTGATTCAGCCAGCAGTCAGAGTAAACTTTTTTTTTTTACAAAACAGCTCAAAATCTTTACAGCTTGCTGCAGTATAGGATAAGATTACAAACGCATTGTCAAATCAAAGTTTTTCAACCAGAGTGACTAGTCATTTTTATTTTGTGCTTTCACTAAAATGACATTCATGTTTTTTAAGTCAGCTTAATGGGTATGCTGACATCACACATTAACAAATGGCTTTTCAGTTTCCTTAAAAACAATCCTAATAAAACTGTGTATTAAAACCATGCATTATTAGGGCAATATTAAATTATATATTTTAAAAAATGTTTTCATTGCAGGTGTCAAAGAAAAAAAAATAGAAACTGACCCGAGTTTCACTCTGTTCTGGTAAGTCTACAGTGTACAAAAACATTGTTGTGTCGAAATACAAAATGAAATGTTAATGGCCGACCGTTTGATAAATCTCTTCGGTTTATTTTACTGTCACTGTTTGCGTTCATCATCACGCTGCAAGATGGCAGACTGATGTGTTTGCTTATTCACAGATATGCCCTTGAGGCTTGTGAGCAGTGCTCTGTCTTCACCTCCTCCTTCAGACGTATCTGTACCACTCTCAGCACAAAACATATTCATTTCTGACAGCAGTGCATACTATATGCCTTTGCAGATATGATGCGCAACATACTTGCTCTTATTTTTTCTTTATGTAGGGTGCCTGTAAGGCCATGAATTTATATGAGCTACACAGAGTAGACATTGCATCCCGGTCCAGGCTTTCACTTTGATTCAATTTGATTTCTTAGCTCCTTTAGCTGATTTGTTTGTATATGTGCTTACAGAAATGCAGTGCACAGACAGAGCAATGAGTCTGGGTGCCTGTGCGGTGATGGGCTGTGTTGTGACAGTGCAATTTTTTCTTTCTCTTTGAGACAGATGTCTGTGATCTTTCCTGCCCTGAGTTCATCTGCCCTCTTCAGCGAGCACAAGAGGTGAAGTCCAGCAGCCCTTTTGACCCTATTACGCATATGCTCGCTCACATTTGCTGTACTGCTGTTTCCAAGCGGTCAGGAGTGAGCCCTTGCCCATGGATGAGCCAAGCCTGCTTTTTAGATCAAGAGAGAGTAGGGAAGAAGAATATAGAGGTGCACCTTAAAATGAATGTGAGATAATGCACATAAAAAAGCAACTTGAATGAGGACAGTTGATGGTTGGGAGTCATACAGAAAAATCTATTCTGGTCGCTTTATCATTGCATTATTTGGTCGCCGTGGTTTTGCCAAGACAGACACTTTTTTTTGATCCTGGATCAACATCACTGTCCAAAAATATATCCCAATCCCTACCCCTAAACCTAACCAAAATGTATTCCTAAAATCAGTGGGAAATGAAGATTGATATACAATGGTATAAAAGCACCTAACCCTGATCATAAGACAGACATATCCCTCAAATTTGATTGGTTGATTGGAATGTTTTATCTTGTTCTTGGTGAAATCATGCTCACCCAACAGGTAAAAATAGAAATATCAAAAACATAGGCTAGTAAATTATGATATACTGTAAAACTGTTTAACTGTTGTTAAATGTCATAATTTTCCAGATTTCTTTGATGAATAGAAGACTTTTTTTAATAGAATGTTTATTTAAAGTAGAAATGTTTTGGAATATTCTAAACGTCCATATATTCAAACGTAAACCTAAAATACTATCTTCAATATATGTGAAAAATCTTTGATGTACAATAACTATTAACAGAATGAAAATTGTAAAAATGAATTCAGTTCCAGTATTGTTTCAAAAATGGAAACACCTCTGAAAAGTTCTTGAATGCCAACCCTGGGAAAAAATCCCATTCTCTCATCATGTATCACATATAAACTTTATATATTTTAGGAGCCCCTCCACATCAATTCCATTGCCTTTTGTTGCTATAAATTTTTATTAAGGCCAGTTTGATAGGGATTATCTCAAATTGTTCACAGGCCAATCCATGATAATAAAAGGGGATTACAGTAGCTAGATGGCAGGGACGTTCATGGAATGATGATAAGTTAAACAAGACGTCACACTCACAAGTCTTAATTTGGTTTGAGGCTCTTGCGTGTCATTGTCAACCATATGGAACCATAGCCGTTTGCATGGAGTAAATAGCACAAGACTGTTTCCTTTGTAGCAGATCAATAAACATAATCGATCCTGCCGTTATAGTCAAATGGGCATGTCTTTGCAACAGCAAATATATTTGCTAAGCAGCACCTAGCCTGTCTCATCTTCTTAATGTTGGAAACATCTGCCCTCACTGAAGACTCATCTGTAGGGGGACGGAGGGATGTGCTGCATAAATTTTCTCCCATCACTCACCCTTTCATTCTCTCCCTTCCTTCCACAGTCTCGCCTCTGTATCTCTTTCTCACACTCCGAGGCATCTGTTCTGTCACACCCTTCGCCTCATTAGCGATGCTAACATGAGGAGGATTTAACAGATGTTTATGACAAACCGGCTCACACTTACCTGCAGGAAGAAGACATTAAAAGACCTACAACATCACAAAACTCCTCCTGAAAGACCACACATGCCTCAAAGCCAGCACAAAGCAGCGGGATAGCGGGCCGAGGAGATAGAACATTGTATTTGTATTTGCAAGGTAACCCTTAGTAATTGTTTGCAGCTGTACAGTCAGCCCCTAGTGTTTTTATTTTTAGAAAGCAGAGCCGTGGCAGCGATTTGCCCTTCGGTGGGGGCTCTTGTCTTATGCTCGACGTAAAGTGGTTGTTGACAGTGTTCTGTAGGTCTGGACTTACGCCGATGTCACCTTTGAAAAACATTGGAATGGCTCTTTAAAAGCCAATTAAGAGAGTCAAGTGCGTTATTCCATAGGTGGAATCAGCAGGGAACGTGTCAAGTAGGAGTGTTTGTGATTACAGTTTGTCTTTAGAACCATATCTTTTGTATTATAGTATATGTGTATAGATAGAAAAATAGATGAATAAATGGAATTATGTTTTTTTTTTGTCTATGTAAAATATATCAATTTATCAAAACAGTCAGTATTAAGAAGGAACCACTTCAATTAGTAACTCATGAGTTTGAAACTAATTAAATGAAACATAGCTCATGTGAGTCATTGCTATTTTAATAGGCAACTCTCAGTTTTTTCTTGCTACTTGTACATTGTTTTGCTTTAGAGTCACTGTTTGAATCTACTTTGGATCCTTTTTTTCTCTTTTCTAATGGAGACAGAGAGTATGAGCCGAGCTTAAATAAATTGCCTCTCATTTAGATTGCCTTTGGATCTAGATGAGATGTGAAGCACGATAAAGGTTGATTTAGAGAACAGAGTATTATGAAATCAAGACATCTAAAGATTCAAAGTGGATGTGTGTTTAACAAATTAGTTTTCAGAACAAGAACAAAGAACAGCATTTATTATCTACTATACATTGGGACTGTCAATCTAGCTAAATCATTAATTAAGAACTATTCAAGGGACATGGTATTTTTCATTGAGAAAAAACAAAACAAAACTGAATTTATTGTTGTAGGTAAGTATACTCTAATGGGTTGGGTTAAGTTTACCTCATAAAAAGGACATCATGAGTAGTTAGGAACTATATAAGCCACTAAATGATGAGGAACTGTAAAGATAATAATGTTTACAGTGATGCACTGTCAGAGACCGTAGAGCTCCCTCATGCAAGAAAAAGTGTATATTTGCATTCAGTAATCATGCCCATACACAGCACTGAGGGCTAATCAACATTGAGATAAACAAACTATGCAATTATCTTTCCAGTCTAGTTGTCAGGACAAGTCATGTGTTTAATTTCTTGGTACGACTTATTAAGAATTTATTCATTGATGTCTGGGTGCATTTTTATGAGCTGTCAGAATATTTTTCACCACAAATTGGGTTGTGATTCACTGTCATCAACATCCCGCGCCCAAAACTCATTTATTGGCTATTTTATTTATTAATGTATTTTGGGGGTCAAAAGGGGTAGAAAATATTAGTCTACAATAGCATTATAAGTATTATATATATATATATATATATATATATATACACACATTTTTTCACAGTTCATTGGACGTTTTTTCCAAAACAAACTTTCCTCTGAAACTACTTTCCTTTTCGGCTGACGTCACTAAGTCCCTCATTTTTTTTCTTTTTTCATACCTTCCTTTCCAACGTTTGGGCTCAATATACTATGCTAATATACACTTTTCATAATTCAAAAAGTTTGTCTCTTTTCTGGAGTGGTTGCGATCTGCTTTTCACCTTAGCTTTACAACGTGTGCGTTCCTTGTCGGCCCCTCTAGTAATTGGTTTGATTGAACTCTATTTTTTGTCCACAAACAAGCAACAACCACACAGACATTCTTACAAAATACATATGAGCATCACCTAATGTATTTATCACACCCAGTCTGTCCTCATTGCACTCCCTCTCTCCCTCTCTCTCTTGGAGCCGCATAATGCACCGGACACCTGCCAGCACTCTCACGTGTGTTGCTCCAATCTTCCAAGATGACACCCACACGCGCACGCTTCCTCCCCACACATGAAGAGGCAGAGAAGGATTAGCACCGTGAGCTGACACTCCTCAGAGGAAAGAGTGTGGAGGAGGACAACAACAATAGGCTCGCAGTGAAGAAGCAGAGCGCGCACGCTAGCTTCTGCAAATTTAACTGCGACAGCGGCACGGCCATGGATATCAACAGCAGGGAGGAGGAAGAGGAGGAGAGAGGAAGAGAGGGAGGGCGAGTTTCTGGATGCTGATCACTTCAATGAAATGACAGATGCGTGCCCCCACATCCACACAAACGCGCAAGCACACTGCGTTATCCTTATTTTCGCAAAGCTCTGGCTGTGGAATTTTAATGCGACACGAAGCGTCTCTCTCTCTCTCTCTCTCTCTCTCTCTCTCTTTCTCCTCGGCAAAGCTAATGTGTGAGTCAGTGCTACTCTATCCCGATGTGCTCTGCATGCTGACCATAACTGCCATGCAGCGTGGAAAAGTGTCGACCTGTCAGTGCATCGCATAACTTGAGCAGGGTTTCAAACTATCGACACCAGATCTTGTGACACGACACCACTCCATTAATTCCTAAATATCGAAGAATTAACCTACCTGCTTAGGTTAATTTCTGGCAGGTTGCTCTCTGCTGAAATCATTTTCTGTTATTTCATATGTCAACACCACTAAAAATCATCTGCAGTGCGCGTTCAAATGCAACGCGTAAAAAATTCAGTCTTGAGAGAAAATGATAAACTTCCCTACCGTTAATAGACGGGCCATTTCAGTGTACATCTCGGTCTCTTCTTCCTCTTTTTCTTCTTTCCTTTTTGTTGTCGTTAGGTGTTTCTCATTTTCTTTCTTGACGTTAGTCAATCAACCTGTATCCTCTGTCGAATTGTGTATTAGCGCACCGCCCAGGGTCTCATGCAGGCGCTTTGTACGCACCTGCCTTAAACTCGGCTCTATTTCTGACACTGTGTAGGCGATCTACAGAGGACGGATCTGTGTTCTCCGTTCTCTCTCTCTTTTGTCTGTGTGTGGCTGTTGCTGTCAGTGGCTTGCGTACTTGAGCAAGAGACGAAGTGGAGGCAGGCAGATCTCTCTCTCTCTTTCTCTCTCTCTCTTTCTCTGCCCTTAACGTGTAGCGCCACCTCCTCCTTTTAGAAGTCTCCCATTCTTGCCCCCAACCCCTTTGCAGACTGCTCTATTTTTCCTTCTCTCCTTCATTTATTTCTCACAGTCAGAACAGTATATGAAACCTGTTATTTACTTGTCACTTTCCCCTTTATCATGTAACTAGGCTGCAATAGTCACTTGCTAAGTCAAAAGGGTACTGTAAGATGGTCTCCTGCCTTGCAGCAGCCCATGTATGTGAAGGACTGACTTTGATTTCGTTTGGCTTATGAAATGCTTTCGTAGGCCTTGCAGACATATCACAGTTCCCGTTTCATACGGACAGGGGACAACATATTTAATGGCTATATTGGATTGGTAAGAGCTTTTAAAAAATGAAAGGGTTCATCTGTCCACCAAAATGTAAAGGTCAAAATGATCTGTTTTAGTAAAAAAAAAGTGTAGAAAAGGCACAAAATTTATATGCAATTCTGAACAACTCGCATAGATGTCTAGCAAGCCTGTTCTGACTTAATTGTGCTATACCATTTTATTGATGAAACTTGTTTTTTCCAGTGCAGAATTTGTTAAATCACAATGTAGAACTCCATTACACATTTCCGATTTTTCTTTTTCTTTTAGGTAAGACTTTGTGAAGCCAACATGAATGAAAAGGCTTAATGAATTTTCCTTTTCAAGATACTGTTGTATCAGTATAAAGGTGTGCCGACCAACTGTGTGATTAGGTTTCAAATCCAGGCACTGCGTTAGTCTATATGTGCCATACATAGTCAGTGCTACACAATATTTTCACCAGGCATGCTGTATTAAATTTAAATAAGATAGCGATAGAGCGGAGCATTTCTCAATTTAGAAGCATTTCACAAGTTTTCTTGTGATAATGAATTTTATATTGCCATCTCTGGCATGATGAATGGATGTGTCTATGGCATGTCTACAGGAATATCCATTATGTGGTGCCGTGACATGACGCTTAGATCCGTGCTGTAGAAAATGCTCACACGACCAGCTTTGACATCAATTAAACAGTCTTACAGCTCAGGGGCATGTAGAGCAGCCAAACGCTCGTCTCCGCGAGGACACATCACCCGGGAGGGCCAGATCAGAGCGCAGGAGGGATCACAGTTCACTAAGTCCCTTTCTGTGGCCAAAATGGCATGATGATTTGTTCTGTGCCAGTTTGAGCGTGAGTGTTTGATCGATAACCGGTGCCTTGCCATCATTATTCTGATGTCTATTTGAATGGATGAGAGGAGGCAGGCAAAGAGAAGAGAACGGGGTGGTGGAGGGTGTAACATGAAGCGTGAGTATGAAGACTGAAGAGAGAGGAAATTGAACGGCAGTGAATCCAAGGCCAAGCTCTTGAAGTGGCTGAGTTTTAACCCAGGGCTCTCCTATAACCATATGCCTGCTTGTTGCTTGCACAGATGCTGCTCAAGCCAGTTATTATTTGACAAGTGCTACTGGCCAAAAATTGACCAACCTGGCCTTTTTGCTGTTATATTTTAGAAGTGGTCAAGCGGCTGATCATGAGTCCGTACAGGAGAAAATGATTTCTGGGATCCAACGAGGCTAAGCTGCGGTTTGCAATCCTCGTGGCTCCCATTTTCCTTTGCTATCATCTCGAGCATGTAATTTCAAAACTTGTAACAACACTGTGGGCTTAGTAATCAAAGCTCTTATGGACATAGCATGAGCAGCAGATGAGGTTCCAATCTGGGCCAATTTCAGCACTTGGATATATATCACATAAAAACAATCAACAGAGCGTTGTATATGACAGGCTGAGATGACAGTGACAGGGCAGGAAGCCATGGTAGACATTAAATGCGAGAGATATGGTGCCCTAAGGAAGAAAAGCAAGTTATTTTTCACACAGATAATTAAAAATTGGGACTGGGCACGTCTTTGAAATGCTGTTTTTCTTAATAGTCAAGTTGACCTTTGCTTTGCATGGGCACATTTTGAAATAGCTGACATGACAGAGAAGAGAACATGGGCCATTTGCACAACAATGGCAAGCAGTCTAAGTACACTATGGGAGGATGGACCTTTGTATGCAGAAGTAAACATTTTCAAAATATGCAATGCTTTTTTACATACGGACTGATTGTAATTTCTTTTTTGTTTTTTCCTAAACATAAAGTGGTTTTCCACTTCGAATATATATATATATATATCTGATGCAAATGGTTAGCTGCATAGAAAAAAAGGGGGGGGAAGCACTGGCAAAAATAAAATATGAGTATTTAAGAATATGTAACACAAGTTCAGTGATGGGAACATTATGGGTAAACTTTTCCCTCATTTTTCTCTGCCGTTGCTTTCATTACACCATAGTGAAAGTGTCTGGATTTGAATCTGCTCCCTCTGTTGACATTTGATTTCAAATTTTCTTCTGGGTTGGAAGGACAAGTGTGGCAGAGACAGAACTCATGCATCAGAGACTCTAGTGGCTGGACAGCCCGCAACTTCTGCATGATGGATAAAGCTGCTTTTTCTCCAATCATCCTCCTTGACTGAGTGCTGGGTTGAGTGATGTTGGGTTGGGGTATAGGTTTAGTTCTGTGACTAAGATAAAAGAGCCATCTCATCTTACTCATGGGCTGGTTCAGATTGCATTTCCTTCTCTCACTGAAGATGCACCCTGGGTTATGGCTGCAGATGCTGATGTACAATGCTTTTAGTTTCTCAAAAAAAAAAGACTTTTAACCGAATACTGCAACCTTTTTGCTACATTTAAAAGATTATATTCTGATCATGGAAAAGATTAATCAATATACTCATTAAAAACTTGTTTTTGTGTATAAACAATCACTGATGTCTGCAACTGGAAATCATTCACACCCTTTTCACACTTCGAGAACTTCAGAATTTATGTGACACAGAAAGGAGAATTATTTGAGGTAATTAGCTGGTTTTGGTGTTTGTAAACCTTTTTTTTCAAGTGATATTGTGAAAAAAAATATTTTCATTATGACATCATTATCACACGACCAGCTGATTAGTTCTCACCTGTATCAGTAGCCTAAGTTTGCTGCTCAACGTTCAAATACTTGGCATGCTTGCAGTAGCAGTTGCATTGCACTTCAGAAACCCTCCACCTTCCCCAGCTCCACCTGTATAGATCTGCTAAGCGGTGATCATGAATGCCTAGGGGGTAGGGGTGTCCCCAACCAAGGATTTTCACAGTCGAATCGGAATTTTCCTTGCAGAATGAGAGTCAAGTCAGTCAGTCATGCGACAGTCATAAATTAACACACAGACAATGAGTAACAGATGCCGTGCAGATACAAACGGGGTAAATAATGTTTTATGTTTCCATTAAAAGATAGATAACATTTCTGTTTTGAGCTGCGCTGAAACATGATAGCAGAATTTTAGTCAGTGGGATTTCATTTATCTTATATAGAATACACTTCGTTATTTATACAACATAACGTTAATATTACGACTTGTAGGCTATATCTGCACAAAGTGCCCTGAATGCAGAAGTGAAGGTGTCTGTGCGGCTCGGACTGAACTCCATGTGTGGACGCGTTCTTCACGCAACAACCTAAACGACAGCTAAACTCTAAATATTGTCAGCATTTTATTATAATAGTGTTCTCATTAAAATATTATGTATATGACAGTC
>JAUCMS010000012.1:14309839-14338934 GCA_032357445.1 Enteromius radiatus | reverse complement strand
CAGTAATTCGTTTGATTACTCGTTACTGAAAAAAATAACGCAGTTAGTAACGCCGTTTATTTATAACGCCGTTATTCGCAACACTGCTGTAGACTGGCTCTGACTTTCCACAACTAGCGTCAACTTGTTCAGACTGTAAAATCACATTGTGTATTTCAGGTTTAAGGATTTGTCAGACTGATTTGAAACAGTGACTTCTGAATCTTTTTGAACACTTCATTAAAGTTACTATAGATGTTTTCTGTATTATGATGGACAAGTTGTGCTATGTTTTTAAATGCATCCTGTCAAGAGCGACGCTTGAAACACTAGTTATACCAACAAACTTGTCAGCTCATATCAAAATAAAGTTTCTGACACTTTACATTAACCACAATTTAAGAACTGTTGTAAGTAACATTCAAGTAATTGGTGGGGGATGTGCACTACATTGTAAAATGAAGGTCTAGTTCTGTGCAGTTATGCTGAATTGTATGTATGTTGATTCCATCTTAGCCTTCAAATGTCTTTCTGCACTCCTGCCTTTAAATCATTAAGTGCAGGAGACCCAGACTCTCTTCCTATGGGTCATGCATAAACTTGGGCTGAATCAATAGCCATATCCTGCTGGATGAAAAAACTAGCAAGTTCTTTATAAACAGCTTATAAATTGAACACAGCATACAGCCGTCCAACATGTTATCAGTTATTTGATTAAGCTGTCAGTGCTTTCTTCATTAGTTTGAGAGAACTGGTTTGATAAGCTCCATTTTATCTGGATTGGTTCCAGCTCCAGATGTGTGGTTTGCACATCAAAGGCCTAGTCTGCTGTGATGTGCATAGCTCTTCAGCCCCGGTCATCTCGATGTCAGACACCAGAACGGCCAAGTCTGATGTGTGTCTGATCAAGGGTGCTGTCATCAGAGCCTGTCCAGCTCACTCAAAGCCATTAACAGAAGCTCTAGATTCATTTATTCCGTGACCAGTCCATTAACTGTGCCAATAAAGTACCCAAAGCTGAAGTATGTACTTGTTTTTTTTTTTTTTTTAAGATTTCTCATATTGTGATATTTGTAAAGGTCCAGAGATGTGTATATATTTTATTAAACATTCACTGACCTCTAAATGAGATGTTTACAGTTTTCTATTGTTTCTTGGCCTCAGTTTAGTGTGCATTTGATGTAATAGGAGCCTGTCTGATCATAAATGTGTCTCTGCTGCCACCACAAATTGAGGCGCAGGGGTGGGGACTATATTTTAAGGCTAAAGGGGAGGACAGACGAGGGGGTTTAGCAAGGCGAAGTGGAAAGTAATGAGACTGCTGGGACAGAGGAGCTGTTGGAAGTGCCGGGTTCACTCCTAAAGAATGCATGTGGCTGTGCCCTAAGTTCACCCACTGCTGTAAGAGGACATTCCTCTGCACTTTTGTTGCCGGTCCTCATCTCAAAGACGTCTTTTGAAATGGTTTCCCAGGCCACCGCTGGAGCAGGCTTGTAATCAGGATGTGCTTCAGATTTTAGTAGCGACAGCTTTCGTGATTGACGGTGTCTGGCAGGCTGAGCCATGTAACTGTCAGAAATGCTGCTTCTGTTGTTGGTTGAGGCTGTGCTAAAATGAGGTGTGGTCCTCAAAATGAATTTCTGTCATCCCCTCATTTACTCACTGCACTGTAGAGCTCATTAACCTAATTGAACAGGCATCCTTTATACTCCAACATCACAATTAATATGAATGATCATCGGCTGCAAAAGCAGAGAGGGCAAGTGTAAAGCATTTGGTGGTAATGGTGTCGTATACATGAAGTGGAAGGAAAAAATCCTGAATAGTGATGTCCAAGTTTAAAAATGGAGCGTTTTTAAATTCATCCGGATTAGTGTAGACGTAGCCAAAAAGTCAATAGTAAACTTACAGTTTAAAATGTATTTTAAAAGGTGCTGATCCACGTCAGTAGATGACAGTGCATCGTCTAACATCTCTGTGGTATCAGTACTTGGAGTACACAAAGAACAGCTATGATAAGGACACTACAGAATGAATATTTAATATTGTAAAATAATTTATTCTTGGATCAGTAGTTGAAACTGTTTCAGGAAATTTTGTATTGGAATTACATGTTTAGATATCAGCGTGGGTTTGAAAGCACTCCAATGTCTGTGGTTATATACTAAACCATAAAATGACAAAAAAAAAAACAAGATTTAACTTTTATAGCATATAAAATTCACATTTTGAAAAGTCTTATGAAATGATATCATTACATTTCAGCCTTTAAACCATTTTCAGTCAATTTTAGATTATTAGATGGGATGAAAAGATGCCATTGAAAATTTCCAGAAGACAGTCATTCTTCCCTTCAGAGATTCCCACACTCCTTGGATTTGTATGAGTTGGATAGATGTCTTGTTTCAGTGTGAGAATGGCATATTTTTTTTTATCAAGGGCCAGTATGTTTATTTCTTCAAGCAACAGCTGTAAAGTATTAAATGGTTAGTGCGCCAGAAGGTATTTGTTATAGTCATGAAATTTAAGAAATCTAATCTACGGAGAAGGAGCATATCTACATCCCAATGTTAACTGACCCTATGCAAAGACCCGCCCTCTTAGTTACTTCTGCTACATCCGACAAACCATTGTGCTCTCACGCCACACCTCATGTTTTCATGCAGTGAAAAATAAATTGCGGAGCAAAGAGGAAAGTGACAGCACACAGACAGATTAATATTTTCTACTTTTGGTATGAAGCAAAGTTTCCACTTTTAAAATGTTATATATTGCCCATTAACCGATCATTTCTTCCTCTTTACTAATTATTATAGCACAAAATAAACACGGATGAACAACAGAAGGTATCTTATTTCATCCTCAGAAAGACTCCAATATACAGTTTCCAAGGTCATGTCTACTGACATGTCTATATACTTTCCTGTCTGGTTTGTTTGTCAGACAAAATGGCAGATTCTGCATTATGATTTCTCAGATCAGTAAACATCCCTGTGAAGAATGAATTAATCCACCAATCTGCCAAATAAATGCGAGCCGCTTCTTTCACGTGTGAAACAAGCCCAGGGTCATCACGACTAGTACCAAAACAGCATTAGTGGGAAAATTAATTGAGTAGTCAGCACAACCCTCCCAGGGTGTTTCTGCCTCGTAATTTAACACATTTCTTTGTATTTGGTATGAATCATCTGCCAAGAATATTACTAAATGTATATACTTTTACACACATTAATGTCTAAAGTTGCTCTCCCGTGTTAATTATGCCACTAATGTGCTGTTACTTTTAAAGTGGAGTTTATATAATTCTTGGTAGGTCTTCAAAATGTCAGTTGTCTTTTCTATCATCGGTTGTCTTCTCAATCAAGCGCAGTAGCTCTGCGTAAGTGGATCTGTATGCATGAAGTCTTATCCTAGAGCGCTAGCTATCCATTTCCCTCTCCCGCAGCATTACTGCAGCTCTCTGATCTGAGCCGGGAAGTTTGCATCTATGCCACTGCAAACACTCAGACATTTGTCTGGTCTAGAGGCATAGCCTTATCACAACTTTTAGATTGGCAGATGGCCTCATGAAAGACTGGTGCTCTCACATTTCACATTCTCTCATAGGGATGTCCTCTCTTCTGATTGAACACAGCTGAGGAAACACTCCAACGCCTCTTCATAGGTTCATTCATAACTGCTCTATCTTTTGCTGGAGCCGTTTCTTCCTGATGGTTTTAGATGGTGCTGCTGAGGGAAGTTTAAATGTCCCTTTGCATATCTTTTCTCTCATGTGTCTCAGCCTAAAGCCATTAGTATTCTGTTGTGAGCCTCACGGACACACACAGGGAGCTCAAAATCAGCCCCCTCCCCTTCAGTGCTCAGTTAGCAATCTATAGACCTTTGGAAACTGGAATAGTGAAGAAGACTCATTGAATTCTGTTTTATGCTCATTGCTGCCAAACCTTTCTACTTAAAGGGCCTCCATTTATTTACGAATTGTGGCAAGTTACTGGACGGGAAGGGATTTGCTTGTGGCTTCTTTTATAAGGTCCTTTGCCTGTTTTGGAAATAAGCAGAACCGGCACAGGAATCCCTCTCCAGTCAGTCTAATCAGTTGTGACATGAACTGAAAATGGCCATGCACTATGGGTAACACAAAGTTCACGGTAGGACTGGGTATCGAGGTCTATACTTTTAAAGGACAGAACAAATTGCCTCGATACAACTGAGTATAGAAAAACGTCTCGTCGTTTGGTACCCAATTTTGATACATAAAGGGGTTAATTTAATCAATGTCAGTGAGCCAATAAGACAATAAGCCAATAGCCAGTGTGTTTGAGCAGAAGTGTGTAAAATAGCCTTATGTCATTTATCGTATCATTTACACGACTGCACGTCATTTCTGTCTCTACATTTAGTTGCGCTCTCTGTATTGCCACACACACACACACACATAAATGTGTATGCACTTCACACACACATAAGCACACTCCTGCTTTCAACAGTATTTGTCAATATTAAACTGCAAAAAGATGAATTCTGAAGTCTCGGTGTTAATTCATGGTGCAGATGCGTGGTTTTGTTTACTAGTACACTGACCTGCTTGTGATGTTTCCGCTGATATTAATGTCTTGCATCTCAATAAATGAGGACATAAATACAGTAGGCTACATGAATCTCCAGAACTGCTTTGAGGGTTACTTCAAGAGCATTTGATCATTTTACTATAGTAACATCGTCATATCATGTACACACAGAACTGTAAAGGTTTCCATGGCAAGCCACAAAAATAAAAGTTCAGTTTGTACACAGCAGCAGAAATATATTAAAATGGTTCAGTAGAATGTACATAAAAGACTACTACAATAATTATTAAAACAGTATTTCTTCAGTGTTTTAAACCGTATTTATAAAAATCGACTTTATTTTCCAACAATAAAATGAAATCTTCATTAATTAAAAGGCAAATGTTTTATGCCTTAAATTAAATGCACAATTTTCAGAGGAGGAAAAAAATATAAAACTATTGTAAAAATAAATAATAATGCACTAGTGTAAAGGTAGCATAACAGATGTTTAAACTGATTATTATGAAAACTAATTTGCACTAATTAATTGTATTGGAAATATTTTTTTTCCATGCACTCTGGATGAATGTCAACAAGCTGAAATAATGTAATTTTGTTAAAACTGATTTCATAAAATTGGTATCGAAAAGGGTATCGTATCGGTATCTGTATCTCAATTTTTTTGAATGATACCCAGCTCTACTTCACGGTTCAGACATTGTTCCTAAAACTACAGTTTCTAGAACTACTTACGAAGACAAAATTCAGCTGGAGCTGTTGTTTGTCAGACATTTCATCACTTGCTTTTTTTTTTCTTCTTTTTAGAAGGAATCTCATGCATCTGAAATCAGATGATACTTTTGAGCAATGTTATACGAGGTTGACAAGCGACTTTGTAGCTCAAAAATTATGAATACAGTGTTTTAACCGAAACAGTCTAGTTTTCGTCCATTCCGCAATGATTCATTCAATAGGCATTGCTTGCAAATGTGTTTTTTGAAGAAAAAAAACAAAACAACAACCCATAATTACTTAGGTTTGTCTTTTCAATATAGGACAACGTATGTTTACTGCATTAGACTTGGGACACAATGTCTGCTGTTTGTCACTATTCAGACCGTGAAATTGCATTATCCTTTGCTAACTAGTTGTTAGCGCTTGAGTGAGTAATTGCAGAGCATTGTTGGGAGTATGTGGAGAGGAGATGGACGGCGTAGGCCCTCTGAGAGTGTGTTTGGCTTATGTTGTGAGAGCAATCTGGGGCCCTGGAAGGGAGTTCTGATTGTTACATGACTTTGACATGTTAAAACGCTTTTGTGGTAATGGAGAGGGTGGAGAGTAGCTGTAGTGTAGCTAAATATTAAAAGTATTATTTGGGTCATGATTAATTGAAGTAATTTATTTTTAATGTAGGAGTGGGCGATACGATTTTTTTTCATTTTTTTTAATCGTATTATGATATTTTTGCCCCTACCTCTGTAATTTGCAAAATGGTCATAAAAAAACAACTTGGAAAAAGAATCAAGATTAAAATCGTGAATTGGGATTTTCCCCCCAAAAAATTGTGATGATTTTTTTTTTCCATATCGCCCACTCCTATTTGAATGTGTTGTTTCCTATATGAAAAGTGTGCTTAATTGCATTGAATGAACTTTTATTTTTTAGTATTATTACTGTACTTGCAGATAAGATCATGCGGATGTAATGTTAATAAAATGAAAGGGCACTTAAGTGAACATAAAGTGAGTATATTTTTATGATCACTTTTGCTTCAAGGGTTAGTTCACCCAAAAATGTAATTTCTCATTAATTAGTCTCCCTAATGTTGTTCCAGCTTTGTAAGGACAATATTTTACTTAAAGTACCTTTTAAATCGTTGGTTTAATTTTAAGTTTGCAAGATTTTTTTTTCATATAAATTTAACCAAATTAAAATTTATTGTATTTTAGTGTATGGACTAACATACTAAAGGACGTATAAAGTATTTGATTATAGGTTTAACTGTAATGTATTGTTTGATATTATTACATTTTAAAGTTTGTTTTGCAACTTTATCAGCCACAAGTGGAAATTACATTAAAGAATACATTTTAGTTGCATATAAATATACTTAAGTCTCACTTCAATTAGTAAGAAAGTAAATGAAATTAAAATGTATTGCAATTAAAATGTTATATTCAATTAAATGTGTGAGAAGTTTGTGCTTAAGTTACTTTTTAGTAGTACTTTTTTGCTCAAGTAAGATTGTTTCAGTTGTTTATGCAAAATTAAATTTGTCATTTGCTCACATTTATGTTATTCTGAACTTCTTGACATTTTTGTCGATCGCAAAAGGATATGTTTTGGGTTTTAAATCTTCTATACAATGTAATGTTCTCTCATATATTTAAATCCGAACTGTTCAGGTACCGGATATCCAGATTAGCAATTTAAAAGGAGATTTTCCTGGTTTGTATTGACTAGGATCTGTTTCAGTTTACATTAATGTAAACTCTGTCTTCTTTGGCTATAATATTGATAATCTTGATCAAATCTTATTGGCATCTTATACTAGTTTGAATTTCATGGATACTTCAAAAAGTGATTTTTAAAAATGTTTTTGAGCGTATTTGGATGCCTTCACTGACTTACAATTCATGTTCTTTGTGTTTTGAGAATATCAGGTTCTGTTTGAGTGTCTGCTTGTTGCTTCCAATGGAAACACTAGTATTCATATGAGACATGTAGCTGAAGGAAATGAATTCTGAATGCAGAATTCAGAGCCTGTCTGAAAGATGCTGTGAGTGAGGATTTGAAGGTCTCTCGAATTAGATTGTCTAACACATAAAAGCGTGCATGACGAGGACAGAATTGTCAAAGTTGTCTCGCGATGAATCTTGAAAAATGGTTCACCACAAACAGGAAATCCCTTTCTTTCTCCATGTCAACAAACCAAAACCATGCTCAGAGCGCAGCCATCTCGTGGTTTGTAATCTCTCCGCACCATTAGCAATGCACTGAGGTGGATGGGTTGGCTCAGAAAGGAGGGTTTGATTCTAGTTATATTGACAGGGCCTCTCTGTTCATGTTAATGACCTGTGGAGTAATCAGAGCTGAGTGTGAGAGAATTTTACAGATGTTTCTGCTTCTCTGTTTAATTCCCACACTCAACACAGAGGCCTTGCACTCCCAGCATGCTTCACACTTTCTGTGCTCTATTCCTGGATCTTCTTTTGGTGCAGTCTTCTTACTATTTCTTTTTTTTTTTTTTTCCTCCCTTTTAATCATCTCTGACATTTCTTTCTCTATCTTCGCTTCTTCTCTGCCTATTGTGCAGAAGCATGATGTAATCCTTAATGGAGTGGAGCTGATCAAAGGGATACATCCTGCGTAACTCCCATTCTATGGACTTTCTCCAATGCAGTCCAATTCATACTGTATAGCTTCATCCTTTTAGAGGTTGTTTTTGTATTATTCTTTGTTGTTAGTTCTTCTTTAGCTCAGGTGCTACTGCATAGTACTTGCATCACCAAGGCCAGGGGTTTGATTTGAATACAAGAACTGAATACAGGAAGAATGGAAAGCAGGTTTACTCCCTAAATGCATTTACATTATTTATAAAATGTTATCTTACTGCAATCTACTTTCTTACTTCATTACTTACTCTTACTACTGAAACGCTCATGTTGATCATCTTCAGAACACGGTTTAAGTTTTTGTTGAAGTCTGAGAGCTTTCTGACCCTGCATAGACAACAGTGCAGCTACCACGTTGAAAGCCTAGAAAGAAAGTAAGGACATTGCTACAATAAGCCTTGTAACACATTTGCTTTTTGGTAGCTTCTTAAAGAAACACTGATGTCACATGGGCAATTTTAACAATGTCTTTACTACCTTTATTAGCCTTGAAGGTGTCAGTTGTGTTGCTGTCTATGCAGGGCAAGAAAGCTCTTGGATTTCAACAAAAATATCTTAATTTGTGTTCTGAAGATGAACGAAGGTCTGACATGAGGGTGAGTAATTAATGGCAGAATTAAAATTTTTGGGTGAACTATCTAATAAAAAAAATTCTAGTAAAGTTTTATGCAACATTTACATTGGTTAAACCATTTATGACCATGAACAACATTGTCTGAGATGCAAACATGTTGTCAGATGTAAGATGTTACAGGTTTCCCAGCTTTTGAACCTTTCATTGTATAGCTTTTTGGGGGGGGGGGCGGGAGGCGTATGAGCCCTTCTGCAAATAACAGTATGCCTGTTCCCATGTGACATAATCGAGATGCTGCCATGGCAACCAAGGGGACTTCAGAATGGAGCAGTTCGTCTGGGGTGCCGTTTCAAGAGCCTGGTTGTGTAAGACATTATGGGCTTGATTAGGCAGCAGCTGAAGTGGCTCTCAGAGCGCTGCGTGTGAGGTGGCAGGGTGATGTGCGACAGTGCCACACAGTCTGAGCTTTTGTTCTGGACTCAGTCGAGCTGACAGTGTGTCCTGTGCTCCCCTTGCACCATGACTGCATCTCTTCTCATTAGTCTGAATCAGATGTACCTACCCTGCCTCACAAGCACGTTTGCAGAGAGAAATGGCCTGTGTTCACAATCATGATGTCCAGTCCAACCCTTTACAAATGAATCCAAAAAACTGTTGTTTAGCATATTTCAATTCAGTGTTGTGTGCAAATGTATTTATCTTTTTGCCCTTTGGTCAAATTTGAGCACTTGCTAAACACAAGTTTATAAAGCTGGAATATGATGTTCAGGTTTGGGGCTTTGCATAACGCGGTGTTGTTGTATATTGCATATTTTTTGACATGCTTTGCTTGGTACGTACTATTAAATAGTATGCAATATGCATGTGTGCCATTCCAGACACACTCATGCTCTTATTTAATAAAAAAAGATTTACTTTTAAAGAGCCGCTCTCTTTCACTAAGGCCTGCTGAATTTAGTTATTCCTAGGATATCTCTTTCTTCCTGTAGAGTTTGGATTGTTTTACGTGGATCAGATTTGACCTAGATATCCACTCTTTTGTTATGAGAGTGGAAGGCTGTGTCGTTTTGTAATGAAAAGCAGACTACAATAGCCGTCCAGAAATCATTTGAGCAACAGTCTCTTCAAGAAAAGCACGATCAGCTTTGCCAGCTGCTGCTGATGTCAAACTGAAAAAGAGAAGTGGGAGATTTCTGCTTATTCTGGAGACATTTATGATCGGATTGAGTCTGGGCCAATCCTTTTGATTAGATTTTTGCTTCAGTTTTTTTAATATTGAGTTCAGTGGGCTGTTTAATAAGCCTGTAATTAATTCCCTCAGAGAATCCTCTGTTTCATGAGTTTAAGTCATTACACAGTGTTGCTTCTTGAAATGTTCACCACGTTTAGCTTTGATTAGCTTGATTTCTCTTTTGAAAGAAACAAGAATAAAAGTATGGGCCTGCATGATCTTGTCATCCATTGGACCATTGGAGCTAATATGTGGCAGATAGTAAAGCTGCAATTATCCAATAAAATCAGTAATGAAAATCAATTAAAAAAAATAAAAATTAGTCTCCTGTTACAAAAACATCACTATTTTGCAAAAGCTTTGTCATAACAGCAATGAAGTGATTCGAAAAGATGGTGCTATGTAGCTTTAGTATACAATGCTAGACATCAAATTTAAGTTTATAATTAATCTTATTCATTGCATATTTCTTGTAAACTGTAACTTAATTAATAATTGGCAGTTCCTTATTTCACATTACTTTTACAGTAAAGTCATTACTTTATATGCACAGTGTGTGTATAGTGAGCATTTATAAAGATTTCAGTTTGCTCATTGTTTAAAGAGGGTAAGAATAAATATTTGATCAACTGAAGAATAATTGACTCAATAATTGATTATGAAAGCCTAGTATGAAGCTTTTTTTTACCTTGACTGCGCATTAAGACATGGGGCTCCTGGGGTGGAGATGACTGGACTTCATAAAGACACCGCTGCCGTCACTCAGATACACTTTCTCTATGGACAGGTAAGACCATGTTTTAATCATTGTAGCTTATGAAGTGTTGATATGCATTTTATTGAAGTCGCAAAGGGCTTTTATTTAGAAAGTTGCTATTTGAACAGTGTCTTTAAACCATATGAGATGTTTTTTTTTTTTTCTGTTTATAGGGTAGGATACTTTCTTTGTTGGATGATAACACCATTCACCTATGGGAGATTGTGCAGAGAGAAAACCGAACACATTTGGTGGAGGTTCACAGCTTCAACCTTCCTGGCAGGCCAGGCATCGAGAGCACAAGGTAAGCTTTTGTTCCTTATTCTGGTTGCATTTCCCCAAATTTGCTTAATGATGGCCATCTTGTCCAAACCATGACCTTTACCTTGCTTCCTTCTCCTGTGTAGTGCGACACGTGTGACCGTCATGCTGTTGAAGCTGAGCTGTGATCTTCTTGCTCTGGGCACTGAAGGTGGAGGGGTGCACTTCCTGGAGCTGCCCAGCCTCACTTTGCTGAACAAGTCGCTGTTCCAGGATGAGATCATGCAGAGGTGAGAGCTGTCCTTCCAGTGGCCATGTTCAGCTCATGCAGATGTTACCACTTTACTATAGCTGTCAGAGTATAAAAAGGCATCTTAGTTATATAACACCAAGAAATTTGATTAAATCTCTTATGCTGTCTAAGGTTTCGTTTATTTGATCAAAAATAAATGAATAAAAAAGTTAATCAAATTTGTACATAAAGGTTATACAGTAAAAAACAGTATTGTGAAATGATTAAATTTAAATAACTTTGTTGTTTTTATTATTATTTGTTCCTTTTATTCCAAAAGCTGAAATTTCAGCATCATTACTCTAGTCCCTCAGTGTTACACGATCCTTCAGAAATCATACATATGTGAACCTGGACCACAAAAGCCGTCTTAAAGGAATAGTTCACCCAAAAATGAGAATTGTGTCAGCATTTACTCTCCCTCGAGTAATTCCAAATCTGTATGAACTTCAAATTTGAAAATACTCTGGCAGTCAATTTCACCATTGACTCCCATAGTATTTTTTTTGCTCCTACTATAAAAGTCAATAGTGACCCAAAACAGCCTGGTTACAAATTTTCTTCAAAATATCTTCCTTTGTGTTCAGCAGAACAAAGAAATTCATACAGATTTGGAAATACTTGTGAGTGAGTAAATGATAAAGAACTATTCCGTTGAGGTGATTTATCATCTTTTTTTTTTTTTTGCGCACTCTCAGATTACAGATTTTCAAAATCTTGTCCTGTCCAAACCAACCATACATCAATGGAAAGCTTAGCCTTTTTATTTTGCTTTTAGATGCATGTATAATTATGTGCATCCCAATTTGACCCTTATGATTGGTTTTGTGGTCCAGGGTCAAATATGCTGATTTCCTGCTCAAGAAACATTTCTCATTATCTGACAACAGTTGTGCTGATTTAATATTTTAATAATTGATATTAATATTTTGTAGAAATATATATTTATATATCCTTATTTTTAATTTTTGATCATTGCATCACAAAATTTATTAGTATAACCCTAACCCTGTGTGCAGCCACTCTGAAAAGGATTTTCTCAATATCTCTCATGGGACAGCAAGTATTTTTTTTAGCCTCTTTGCACAGCCATCTTTACTAGAGACATCCTGAGTCAAACCGATTCCACAGCACTTTCATCATAAAATAAGCATTTGGTGACTCTAACCCCATCTGGGAGGACTGTGCATGAGCTTAGTGAAGCTGCAGCAAGACCTTTTGTTTATTTCCTTTCTCTCCTTTGGCCCTATCCGAGCTGCTTTTGTCACACATCTCTCATACACTTTGAACTGGGAATGAATCAAACTCCATGATTCGCCCCTTCTTGCCCCCAGCTGTGGCTGTCTGTTACTCTGTCAGTAGGTTATATACAGCTTGAGCTTTCCTGTCCCTCTGCCATGGCATCGCCTTTACACCACCTCTATCCCTGTGATCTGATGGGATCTTTAAGCTGCTGCTATCCAGTTGTCATTGTAAGGATATTTATAAATATTTAATACACTGTTCGTTAAGAAGAACCCTGTTTTTCCTAATGGCTGTAATTATGTCTGCTACAAGGACGGATCTCACACTAACTGTTCATCTTGCTCTTTTAAGATGTTATTTAACTCTGAGATAAATTACAGCTTTCCCAGTGTGCCCTTTCGCAGATATAGCTGGGTGGCTAAATGTAGATTTCATCTGCTTCTGAGAGACCTTGAACTGCTCATTAACTGAGCACAACTTAGGGTAATGGGCATCCTATCTGAGCCTCTGGTAATAAGTATGTGTCAGCCAGGAAACTACTGAACAAAATGCTTTTGTACCAAGTGCCAAATCTCCTGGGCCTCAGCCGAGGAGGCGTTTAAAATGGGGCATATGAGCTTTGCACACTCATCTTTGGGAATCAGCAGGATCTGGAATACCAGAGTATAGACTGTGGCTCAGTAGAAACATTGTGTTTTGTGGTGATTTTGTTTTTCTTTAAGATATGGGGGCCTCTAGATTGGCATGTATATGAGTTTTAATGTCTTCAGAGTATGAAAGGATAAAACCTTTATATGGATCCACTGGGGTGCTCTATTAACTCACTGAAAATAAAATTGTGTCTTTTTGTTACTTAAGGGCTCCTACAGTCATGAAAATGATTATCAGTGTTATTATCTTTGAGATACTTTAATATTATTATTTAAAACTATTTGTATATTTTTATGACTGTTTGTAATTATGACACCATGTTGAAGTGTTATTCAATTTTTTGAATAATTTGTAATTTTTTTTTAAAGAAATTGCTCTTTGTGATTTCGGTCTCTAAAATCCTTATCCAGTAATCATGAATAACTAACAAACACAGTTCATTTCATTAGAACTGTAACACTTTCAGTTTTTATATAATTATCTAAGATCTGATATTGCGAGATCTTCCATTAACTTTGGCAATATTTACCTTTCTGAAGCCTTTTCTGAATGCCATTTCAATGTTTCCATACTCATTTCTGATTATCATCACATACTGACTTACAAACAGCAGTAAGTCTTTCAAATCTGTTTTTCTGTTTCTTCATTTTTCTTGTTAAACCCTTCAGTTGTTTGTGTGAAACATTGTTTGTTGTGGCTGTTCTCATCCGAAGCCAAGCCTCTAGATAACTACTCCAGTTCTCATTTTCCATGCTCCTTCCTCGTTTCCTCTTTCCCTTCATGGCTGCGTCTGATCCCGACTCTGTGGGTGTACCATGCACATTCCAGCTCTTGAATCCATGCCACAGCCACAGAGGAATCCCGGACTGTGGCTTTTGATTGCTCATCATTTGTCTGGCTTTCAAACTGAATTTAAGCATGTCAGCATCTGATAATGTTATCAACTTCTGCTGTTACTTTTGCATCGAAACCACTGATATTTATTTTTTTTGTTTTTGACTTGTTTATTGAATTTTCTTTTTCTGTTCACCCCGTTAGACTCTACAAACATGAATCAAGAGTAATTGTTACCAAATGTTCAATACATTGTTCTCAAAGCTTGGAGCGTGGTTTATTCATCTCTTGTTGAACCCTGAGACCTGCACTTTTTTCCATGCGAAATGTGTTTCCACACAAGCCTGCGTTTAATTCGGTTGAGAAAAAAAGTTTTGCAGTAAAGGTTTTCTGTACTTCAGTAGCGCTGTGTTAAGTGGTGTGTACTCTGATTTGGGTTTTTCACCGAATAGAAGTGCAATTGAGCAGCACTACAAAGAGAATAATCTTCCCAGTGTTCCTCGGTGCAGCGTAGTGCTTGGTTTTGTCATCTGTCTGTAGGTTTCCTCAATCTTCGGAATAAAAGCTCACTATTTGTAATGTCATTCACATGTCTGGTTATTCCCTTTTTCAGCGTTCCAGAGGAGTACAAGTGTGGAAAATCATTGGGGCCTGTGGAGTCCCTGCAGGAACATCCTCAAGACCCTGATAAAATCCTCATTGGTTACAGTAGAGGTCTGGTTGTACTCTGGGACCTCAACAGTCGGCATGTAGACAACCTCTTCCTGGGAAAACAGGTGGGTTTGTTTGATGTCCCTCAAATGGTTTTCAACACTCTTTGGAGTTGTAGTTGAAATGCATTAAATTGAAATAAAAACATAGACATTGGTGTTTTAAAGTCTCTGTAAATGGCAAATATTTGCACTATAGACCTTCAAAGTAATCAGGTCAAGAGGTCTTTCCACGATTTATAAAAACTCCATCTTTAAATCATCAGTGCTTAAAGTTAAGATGTCCAGATGGTTTAACTCAAACCTTCTGAGTTCCTTTCATCATCTTTGGTTGTTCTTTGACTCTGTGTATTGTGTGGGACTGTCACTCTTGCAGCAGCTGGAGAGTTTGGTCTGGGAACGGTCCGGGAACAGCTTTGTTAGTTCCCATAGTGATGGTGGATACATGGTGTGGGCTGTCAGCAGCAGCCATCTCTGCACTCATGACCCCATCTCATCCACCATACCATATGGTGAGTCGTAACGCATGCCAATTACGCACCCTTCCCTTTTTCTCTTTGTTTCTTACGCACACATTGTTTGTTAGCAGTAAGTTTGTTTACATGAGCAATTGCAGTGGTCAAGTTGCATTTTCCATCTGTCTGTCCAAGCGTACACCATCGTTCAAAAGTTTTTCTAAATTCATTTTTAATCTTTTTTTCCATTTAAGGATGCATGAAATTAATCAAAAGTGACCGTAAAGACATTTATTTTAGATAAACGCTGCTCTTTTGAACCTTTATATGCTGAAGAATCATAAAGTCTTAACGTTCTTTGGAAAAAATATTTTAAGCAGAACAATGATTTTCAACATTGATTAATTAGAAATGTTCCTCTTTCAGCAAATCAGGACATTAGAATAATTTCTGAAGGATTGTGTGACACTGAAGACTGGAGTAATCATGCTGACGTTTTGCATCACGTGAATAAATTGGGACAATAAATAGGACCATATTTGGCTGCAATACAACTACTTGAAAATCTGGAATCAGAGGGTGCAAAAAATCTAAATATTGAGAAACATCACCTTCAAAGTTGTCCAAATACAATTCTTAGAAATCTTAGAAGTACTGTATCTATTTTAGGAAATGTACAAAATATCTTTTATAGGAGGAAACTTGATCTTTACTTGATATCCTTTTTTATCTTAAAATAAAGGTTGATCATTTTAGCCCATATCATGAATTTTTGGCTATTGCTACAACTATTTATGACTCGTTTCGTGTTCCAGGGTCATGTATGACAATATTACTGTATTTTATATTGATCAAACAAATGAAGCATTGGTGCGTATAAGACTTTCAAAAACATCTTACTAACCCAAACTTATGATTGTTGTCTGATCAATGTAAATCTATGTTGGACAAAGCCAAGCTACAGTTGCATGGTCCGTAGTACAGTTTGAGTCAGACTAAAGTGTTTGTTTAAATAAGACTTGTCATTGTTTTATTCGGACTAGTATCAGATACGTGCATGTAAACGCACTTTATTTTTAATGGAGATGTAGTAATTGCAGAAGCCAGAAGCTCATCGGCGACTGGTCATGCTGTAATGTTTGCTTAACTTACACAATGCCAGCAAATGTTGTTCTATACCAAACCTTCGAGTCCGTTCAACTTTTGTAATAGGCCATTAAAATCCTTCTCCAGACCTATTAAAGGGATCGTAAACCTCAAATGCACTCTTCACTATTAGCTGATGGTTTGTTGACACAAACCGCTTGGGGGATCTACGGATATTTTCCAATTTTTACCATGTCCTCTGCCAAGATTTTATGTAGTTTTGGTGGTTTCTCTTAAAAGTTTGTCTTTCTCTGTTTGTCTTTCTGTTTTCCTCATTTTGGTGTTGTTCATCTCAGGCCCCTTTCCCTGCAAAGCCGTGAACAAGATCCTGTGGAGGACAACAGAATCAGGGTGCGTGCTGTAAAGTGTGAGAAATGAAATCCCATAATCTCATGTTTGAGTTCTCTCAGGAGGGTCTCCTCTGTTGTGTCTGTAGAGCTCCTCTAGTGCTGTTCAGTGGCGGGATGCCCAGAGCCAGCTATGGAGACAGACACTGTTTGACCATCCTCCAGGACAGCAGCCACGTCACCCTTGATTTCACCTCACGTGTTATAGACTTCTTCACCATTCACTGCACAGACAAAGATAAGGGTGAGCAGGCCAACCATGGGGCCGGTGGGATGGCTTAATGTTTAAAGATTTGGGCTGATAACTGAAAAGAGGGTTGGGCCGTTTGACATAACTCTTATTTTAAGTAATTTTATTTCACTTTCATTATGATATATATATATATTGCTGAAAGTTCAACCCCAAACTGCTTTTGTTATACAACCATATGCATGTAGTGCCTTTTAAATAGCTTATAATAGTAATCAATTGTAATTAGAGCTATTATTATTATTATTATTATTATTATTATTATTATGAGCTATTGTTATGTAATGAAGTAATAATTATAACAATTTATAAAAATGGATGTTGTTTTGTGGAATTTATAATTGATATTTACTTATTATTTCTTCTTCGTCGTACTCGTACTCGTATTCTTACTAATAATAATTCAAGAATGGCTGGTGGTTCTTGTTGTTGAATAATATTTAATAAATCAATATTTATTTAATACTATTATTGTTATAAGTTATTATTATTATTAACTAAGATATAGTAGAAATAATAATAATAATAATAAAAAAATGGCTGGGGGTTCTTGTAAAATCTTTAATAAAAACTATATTTTATTAATTTATTTATTATTTGCTAATGGATGGTGGTTCTTGTTGTAGAATAATATATAATTAATATTTAATACTACTATTAATAATTCTATTATTGTTTTTATTGGCATTGTTGTTTCTATTAATGACGATGTTGTTGTTGTTAATATTTAATGGTTATATTATCATGTCTACTATTATATCATCATACCGCCCAGCCCTAGTTGAGCTAGCACTACAGTACCCTTGATTGGGGCACTTGAACCTTGGTTGCTTCCGCGGAGCTGTTCTTAGAATAAATGTCCTATAAATCACTGATGATACATGCATATGCTAAATGTTTATTTTTATTTCCTTGCATGGACTTGAGTTATTTTTGTGCCTCACAGAATTTGATGAGCCGTCAGCGCTTGTGGTTCTTTTGGAAGAGGAGCTGGTAGTGATTGATCTTCAGATGGCTGGCTGGCCCACTGTCCCTGCTCCCTATCTGGCTCCTCTGCACTCCTCTGCCATCACCTGTTCATGTCACATCTCAAATGTGCCTCCCAAACTGTGGGAGAGAGTGATCAGCGCGGGCCAGCAGCAGTGTCCTCTGCAGAACTATGAGGTGGGTCAGTTATAAGAGGCCATACAAGAAACCCCCAAAATAGTGCATTTTCCCCCACGTGTCTTCTTTTCGAAATTTGGCAGAATGGATTTCAAATCAACTTGCAAATTCTAGAGAATTTGTAAAATGATGTGTTGACATTTTCCGTAGCTGACATAAAATTGGCTTCCATGGTTTTACATGTGTATCGTTTTTCTTTCACTTCAGCAGAAAACTAAATATTTGCTCTTAGTATAACAACATCTGTTATGTGTGTAACATTAACATCATAAAACAAACACTGTACTTTGTTTTGTTTTTTTTTGGTCACTGCTATATAAATGAATTGATTTAATACGGCACGCTCATACTGTATTTTTAGATTTAATAGCTTAGTCTTTTCTGAAATGAATTTTATTTTACAACCACCAATAAAACACAAACCAGCATCAAAGTTCTTATTTAATGTTATTTCATTACAGCATTTAAAAGTTTGCCAGATGTTTTTTTTTTTTTTTTTTTTGTCAAAGTGGCCACCCTGAATGTATTTTATTTTTTTGTGTTTTGACAGAATTGGCCAATATGTGGAGGGAAAAACTTAGCACCTGATCCAAAGCAGAAAGAACTTCTGTTAACTGGGTGAGATTTTTATTTGTAATTTTAATTTAATATATATTTTTTTATTATTAATAATGAGAAATCAAAATTAAGTTATTTGAACAGCTGCTTAAATTTGTCTTCAAAACGTCTAACAGGTTTTAATGAAAACAAAGATGTGTGCTTGTATTTGTTTCAGTCATGAGGATGGTACGGTGCGTTTCTGGGATGCGTCAGGGGTGTCGCTCAAACCGCTGTACAAACTGAGCACAGCAAACATCTTTCAGACAGACTGTGACCACAACGACAGCCTGACGCAGGGCGGGGAGGAGGAATGGCCTCCTTTCAGAAAGGTCAGGGATTTATGGCAGATCTGATGAATTTTTTTTGACTTTTAAAATAAAGCTTAAATCATATCATCTAAATACCGGGACAGTGTTATTTTATTTTATTTTATTTTACTCTACTCACTGTTTTCTTTCACAACAAGGGAAGCTTTAGCAAGTTTCTCTCTTTTTGTTTTCCTAATCCACCTTTTCCTCCTCTTCAGCATCTCCATAAAACTGCAGTCTGGCACATGGCCCACTTTAGCATATGGGATTCACACTGGAGCCGATTCTTTTAGCACCTTAATTAAAAGCAGACTGTCTGTCTGAAGACTGAAAAACTTTGCTGATGCCTGCTGAAGATGAAGCACATTGCTGCTCTGGATGGCACTTTTGTATTGCTTTTGTTTCTTTTCTTTTTTTTTTCTCCTCATAACATGCATATTCCTCTTTTCTTTGTTCTAGTCTTTGTCCGCAGCTGTTTGGCTGGGATCAGGCGTTTTTGAGGGTCAATGTGTCTAGAGGGGAAGGAAGTGCAGTCTTATATTGTTGCCAATTGCATTATATTGCTCATAATACGTATGGAGCTATATGGCTAATGCCTTTTCTTTAAGGCTGTATAGATGGCATTTGATATTTCTTTGGCATGTGGAAGATAATTTGTTTGTATCGGTTAGAATGGACTCTATTGGCTCAGATGTGTTTTTGTACTATACATCCCTCATAAAAGGGATATTGCAGCTCTTGTTTGTGTAGCCTTAAGAAAAAGAATAACGGTCCGTGTTTGCTTTTCATTTGTTTACAGGTGGGCTGTTTTGACCCATACAGTGATGATCCCAGACTAGGAATCCAGAAGATCAGCCTCTGTAAATACAGCGGGAAACTGGTGGTGGCTGGAACTGCTGGACAAGTAGGATTACTAGTTTTTAATGATTTAATGCAAATATATTTTTTATTCCGTAGCTTTGATTCAAAAAGCTTGGTTAAGCAGCTTTGCTGTGTGGTGCCTACAAAGGCTGAATAATGTAACTTCATAACTTCCTAAATAATGCTGTCAAATGATAATAATAAAAGTTTCTGTTTAAATAATATATTTGTGCGTTCTGTGTATTATATGTATGTATAAATACACACACATACAATATATATTTTGAAAATAGGACACTTTCAAGGCCCAGAAAGGTAGAAAATACATAATTAAAATAGTTCATCAGAGGTTCAGCCTTAATTTTATGACTTGACTTTTTGTGCGCTAAGAAAACAAAAAGAATGACTTTATTATTAAACTTATGACTTTAAGCTCTCTAGGCTTTCAAATGGCGATTGTCTTCACAAAAACAAGCAATGGTCATGTTGTAACCTGTATTGTGTTTCCAGGTTATAGTTATGGTTCTTAGCGATGAGAAGTCTGATCACATGATTGACGTGGCCACGGTGGACCTGCTTCAGGACCGAGAGGGCTTCACGTGGAAGGGTCATGACCGGCTGCCTCCTAAGAGCGGCTCAGTAGTGTTTGGTCCTGGATTCCAGCCGGTTGTCCTGGTGCAGTGCATGCCCCCCGCGGCTGTTACTGCGGTAACCCTGCACGCAGAGTGGAACCTCATTGCCTTTGGCACCAGTCATGGTTTTGGCCTCTTTGACTACCATCGGCGAAGTCCAGTGCTGGCGAGGTAACTCGAGGAGCCATCCAAAGCTGCTGTGTTACTTTGCCAAACGCTTGTTAAACAGTGCTTAAAACTGGACGAGATTGATCTCATTTATCTCAAGTTATCTGAATTTGGTTTGGCTCGATTTGTTTTCTAGCTACATTTACTAAATTTATAATCCGTTGCTTTCTCTAATGAATTAATAGAATTTTTTTATGCATGCAGTAAACCTTAATCTGAATAAGATTTTCCTCCAGCAGTTGCAGTGCACAATAACCTCGTAGGATATAATTAAAAATCTGAATTTTGTGTGGCTGTACTTCGCTATAAATGAAGGTTTTGCGTCTTTCCATAGGTGCACTCTGCACCCCAATGACTCTCTGGCCATGGAGGGCCCGCTGTCTCGAGTGAAGTCTCTGAAGAAATCCCTGCGCCAGTCCTTCAGGAGGATCCGGAAGAGCAGAGTCTCAGGAAAGAAACGCACTGTGGTCAATAGTCCCACCAGTAAAGTGAGTGTCAGGAAATCCTGCATGCATTGCCATCTTACAGCTTTCTGTGATTCTAGGGCCTGTTGTTTGTGAGTCTGTTGAGCTGTTGATCATTAGATGTGGTCTTCATCAGGTGCAGGAGGCTAACGCTCAGCTGGTGGAGCATGATGCTGAGGTGACGCCGGTGCAGAGACGGATTGAGCCCCGCTCTGCAGACGACTCTCTGTCTGGAGTCGTGCGCTGCCTCTGCTTTGCCGACACTTTCCTCAGAGACGGTGAGAACTGTGTGGGGGGGAAAGGTTTCAAATATGGCACAGTTTAGTAGTTCAGGCAGTGTGACTACTTCAATGACCAGTTTTCATATAACTGAATTTGACATTGATTCTATACTATATCAAATCCATTCTATAAATGAAATTGGTATGTTTAAAAAAGTAAAACAAATAAATAAATAGATATTCATTTGTGATTTAATTAAAGTGTGTTTTTTCAGATGCATTGACTTTATCAGTTGTACAATTACATCTTTATGTTTAATTATCAGAGAAGTTTTGTGTGTCCTGTGTGAATTGTGTGGATGTGTATATTTTTATTTATTTATTTATTTTTACCTGATCAAGGCTGCTCTAAACTTGCTTGTTTGCGCGTTGAAGTGATTTAAGCTGTCACTTTATATTTCCTGGTCTGGGTCACAAGGATGAGGAATTTCCCTTATCTTCCAATATCTGACTCGTGATTCAAACAGACACTCACAAAATAGTGGTCAGATCATGTTTGGGGAGAGCTGAATTCTTCATGAGGGAGTTCTGAACAAAGTGGTAATATATTGTTAATACAATATATTTAAATGATTTATAATAATGGGGGAATAACTTTTGCATTTGTACTGTGCGGTTATGGGTGTGAGTGGTTTGATATTGTAACATAATAGGTCGTGTCAGGTCACTATTGTCTGAAACAGCTGTGCTGTCTGAATAGGGAAAACTAAAAAATTTGCTCACAAAATACTTAGCTGCAAAATCAGGTCATGAAGAGAGCTACTAATAAGCTGATAAGTTGATTCAGATGTTAGATAACAGATCCAGAACTAGGGTGGACACATGCTACGCTTGTTAGAAGACCATGATTCATATTCTTGTCCAACCTTTATTTCAAAACCAATGCTTGCTCACTCCATAGTTTAGGCAATTTAGTTAGTTTTAGTTTTTTTTTTTTTTTTCCCCAACCATTTTGAAAGAAATCTCTTATACTTAGCAAGCATTTATTTGGACAAAAAAGAAAGTAAAAACAGTAATATGTGAACATTACAATTATTATTTAAAAATAAATAGTTTCTATTTTAGCTCAATTTAATGGGTACTATAAAAAAAGTCTCTTTTAAAAATACTGACCTCAAACTTTTGAATGGTAATGCTCTTAATATAAGAAAAAATATTTTTGGTGCTTTGGTGTGCCAACCTTATTATTATTATTGTTATGAATCTTTTTGTTTTTGCCAGATGTTGTAAAAGTGAAGCAAATCAGTTTAATATTGGGATGAACGTACCCCTCTATATGATGATTACAGACCTGCATAAAACAGTGTAAACAGTTAAAAATATAGCAGTTTAAAAAAGACCAAATCTAATGGAACTGGCATTAAAATCATGCCAGTGATTTCTAAACGAGACTCTAGGATCTTAACATTTGTTATGTTATGTTATGGGCACCTGGTTGACAGCATTTTTTTCCCGCTGTTACTCAGGAACACATCATGGACCTACAATGTGGGCCGGCACAAACTCTGGCTCGGTGTACGCATATGCTCTGGACGTCCCCTCGCAGGAGAAGTTCTCTGAGCAGAGCGTGGAGGCCCTGCTGGGGAAGGAGATCCAGCTCATGCACAGAGCTCCAGTGGTGTCCATAGCTGTGCTGGATGGCCGAGGGAACCCTTTGCCGGAGCCCTATGAAGTCTCCAGAGATCTGGCCAAAGCCCCAGACATGCAGGCCAGCCACTCGGTTCTCATTGCTTCTGAGGAGCAGTTTAAGGTTGGGATATTTACAACGAAGTAAACTGGATCTTAAAAAAATAAATAAAAATGGATCGGAAATGAACAGCGTCTCTTTTGCCTTGTGTAGGTTTTCATGCTGCCTAAAGTAAGCGCGAAGACCAAGTTCAAGTTGACGGCCCACGAAGGCTGTCGAGTACGAAAGGTGGCGCTGTCGAACTTCACCAGTGTTAGCTCTGAAGATTACTCTGAGAACGCTCTGGTGTGTCTGACCAATCTGGGCGACATCCATGTGTTCAGTGTGCCAGCACTAAGACCGCAAGTGCGCTACGACTGCGTCCGCAAGGAAGACATCAGCGGCATTGCTTCCTGTGTGTTCACCAAGACTGGACAAGGCTAGTAGTTCGTTCTCAAACAGCATGGAAATACTTTGTAGCTTTGAGCTTTTTTCCCGGATTTATATTCAACCATGTTGCCTTCAATATTGTTAGGGTTCTACCTGATTTCGCCATCGGAGTACGAGTGCTTCTCGCTGTCGGCTCGCGTGATCACAGAGCCTCTGTGTCGAGTGGATGTGGAGCGACCTCATGATCTCACTGCTCACAGGTAAACCAGACACTTATTTCATTAATCAGTTTAGCAGTGCTCTGATCGGGGGCTATGTTGAGTTTCCAGAAAATTGCCTGTCAGGTCTGGATGTGAAAGTCTTCCAACATCAAAGTTGCAGCCAATTAGATATTTGATGTTTAATATGTAGTTATTTTTGGGATCGGGGAGTTTTTTGTGTTGGAGGAGCTACTCAAGCAATATCATGAAACATCTTTCTATGGGTGAAATGTATGTTGTAACCTAGACTTTAATTCTCATTTAATTGGGTTTTTTTTTTCTACTTGTTTTTGATGAAACCATGCTTTTACACTGATTTGAATGCTTTTGCTAAAGTAAAATTTGACAGTTGGAAGACTTCATTGTCATTAATGGCAGAAAAATATTAATAATATACACTTTCAAAGTTAAACGTCCAAAAAGAAAAATAAATAATAATACATTTTAATAGTCATTGATATTAATTACATGGTTGCATGTTTTTACAGTCAGACCTTAACATTCTGAACTTAATATTCCTAACCCTAACTGACCCTGAGCACTATATGGAGAAAATATATAATACTTGTATTCAGCACAGACATACTAAATTAATCAAAAGTTACAGTAAAGACATAAAATTCAAGACAGCAGCATTTATCTGAAAAATAAACGTTTTGTAACATTATATGCTCATCAAAGAATTAAAAAAAAATAGATGTGAAATAAATCACATTTGAAATTATATTCCCATGGAAAATTATAAACAATACACAATATGACAGTTTTACTGTATTTGTGATCTAATAAATGGAGTCTTGGCAAGCAGAAGAAACTTCTTTCAAGAAATAGAATGTAGTAAACAAAGAAAATAAACTTTTGAATGTTACTTTACAGATGGGTAGTTTTGGTGGATGATCATGTTGAAGACATTAATCCTGACTCAGACATTCCGGGAGAATAATAAATTCTGCATTTTCAGCATATTTGGCTTTTGTTTTGTGTGTGTGTGTGTGTGTGTGTGTGTGGCTCCAGCACGACGCTCCCATCACAGGCTAATGGAACACACAAGACACAAGCAGAGAGCAAGTCTGAAGGTAACAATCCTGACAGATGGAAAATAAATGTCATTCTTCACCCAACTAGCTAAATTTACCAGCATTTGTGCGGTTTTGTTTTACTGGAAATTAGAATTTTTATGACCGAAGTCTAATTTATGTACTTGATGTTTAATGTCTCATACAGCAGTTAATTTTTTTTCAAAACCATGATCTCACCCTTTTGTGACAAAACAAATCACACTGTCAGAACATGCTGTATTTTAAGAAATGCATTTCCCAATTTAGGCTAGGAAAAAAAGATGAAATCAGTGTGTATAAAATACTGTGTGGTCTTTCTCTCAGGGCTGTTTGATGAAATGCGGAGCGCCTTGTCCTCGCCCATTCTGGATTCTCCAAACAGCAGTGCTGACATCACACTGGACACCACAGGCGAGCTCACCGTTGAGGACGTCAAAGACTTCTTAATGTGAGCGCTCTTTACTCATCGTTGAAACCAGATATTTACGTAAAAAAATTATTTACTGTGAAACATTAAATCCGAGTAAACATCCGAGTTTCTGTTCTATATCAATAAATATTAACACTTTTTTTTTTTTTGCATTTGTTCAATGTCAGAATTGAGCGAGGGAGAATTTTTATTCTGAGCTTAAGAAGCTTCTGATAGGTTAATTGATTGTTACTTGACTTCACAAAATAGAGGGCATCATGAGAAAAGAAAATTATGTGGACATATTGAAGCAACATCTGAAGACATCAGCCAGGAAGTTAAAGCTTGGGCGCAGATGGGTTTTCCAAATGGACAATAAGCCACTTTGTAACTAATTTGGAGGTATGTTTGGGGTTAAGGACAACAAAGTCAAGGTATTGGAGTAGCCATCACAAAGCCCTGATTTCAGTCCCATCAAAAATTTGTGGGCGGCACTGAAAGGCAAGTGCGAGCAAGAAGGCGTACAAACCTGACCCGGTTACACCAGATCTGTCAAGAGGAGTGGGCTAAAATACCAGCAAAATATTGTAGGAAGGATACCTGAAATGGCCCAAGTGAAACAGTTTCAGGGCAACTCTACCAAACACTAAGGAAGTGTATGTAAATTTTTGACTGACTGAAAGTAATAAAAAAAAAAAAAAAATCCATAAAATTCTCCCTCGCTCGATTCTGACATTTTAACAAATGCAAAAATAAAAAGTATGTAATGTAGTGATCCAAAACAGGAAGAAAAAAAAAGAAAAGAAAAAAGTTTTTTCTGAAGTGTATGTAAATATCAGGTTTTAACTGTATTCTGGTCTATTAGAGTTGCATTTATTTTGGGCTCCCCTCAATGTTTTGCTGCTTTAGGACGGTAGATGAAGCTGAGAATAACTACAGGAACATGACAGAAGAGGATGGGAGGCCTCCTGGAATCCTCATCAACTGAGGCGAGCCACAGACAGCTGGAGGTGAGGAGCTTTTACAGCACCAGAGGCTCTGAGGTCCTCTGAGAGTAGACAGGAGATTTCTTACTGGATGCAGGGAGGAGGAGTGCCTGACTGAGGAAATGGACCCTGCTGAGCATGGAGGGTATTTAATGTGCAGATCTGTGCTAGACATTTGTGTGCTTAAATTTATATAGGATGTGCTTTTTTGTCTTCTTAGTGTATTTAGAGTTCAGGAGGAACAAAAAGTACTGATGAAACCACAGTAGTAACAATAGTCCAGTTGTCAAAAATTGTATTTATTTTTTATCAAGAATAGTTGCAAGACAGTCAGTTATACAGTAAACATAACGTTTTCATAAACTAATAAATATGTTAGGGAAACACATAACACATGTGTACACACACAAAAACAAATACACAAGGAATGAAATATTTAAAGAAAGAAATTAAGATTTATTTATTTTTGTCAAATTAAGCCTGCTTTGTTTGTTTGGAAAAAAAAAAGATCCCTAATAGATGGTTATAAAAGATACTGAAGTATGCAGTAAGTTGTTAATTAACTACTATCTAGTAGTATCTGCTTTCTAAAAAGTGAAGTTTAACTGCACTTATGTAGCAATGTATTTGGTGTGGTAAATGGTGGTTAAGGTAGGCAAATAGACAAAACCATGGTGCTTCAAGGCATCTTGTGTGTATTTAATTGCCAGAGATCTCCTCCACCTCCTGCTTTGTGACTTCCTACTTTGCTAATGACTGCAGTCAATTTGCACTGTACTTACCGGACCAGGTTTTTCATGCAGAGCTTGAGGGAATGTACTGTTGTGATTTTGAAAGTCCATATCCTGCAAGCTGACGCTCAGCAGGGCTTCTGCCTCTCTTATCTTTCCTGCTTAGGCTTAAGTCATTATTATCTGAACTGCTAATGTACAGAAAATGAAAAACAGACTACACGTTTCCAGTGTTTTCATTTAACCTTGGACATTTTACCTTGTTTATTTGCAGGGAAAAAAGTACCTCTTTGCCTCCTTGTGGACATTTTTGGCAATGCAGAATTGCTTGATTTTATAAAATCGGATGCGTGTTTGGATGAGTGCCTGTGATTATATGCAATTGCATCAGTGTTTAAGTCTTAATCAAGATGTTGTTTTTCAGGATCCGTTATGGATGAAGACTCATCAGCTGAACTCGTTACTTCTAGTTGGATCTTGACAGAGTGGTTTGTGACTCCGGAAGTTACACCAAACATTGTTCATGAAGTTTTTACAATGGGAATGTTGCACTTTTTTTTCACTGTGCCAAAAGACTGAATGACTCGATCTATTTTCCTTTTTCTTCACCTTTGCTCCAGTTTTTTTTTCTTCCCCTCTGACAACCGTTGGTTCCTTTGAGGGGCCATAAAATGGTACATTTGAGAGGTGACTTTTAAAGGGATCAGGCAATAAAACAGCAGAGATGTTGCACAATGTCTGTAAGCAGGTAGGGGGCTACTTGCACTGGGCCCATGAAGTTTCTCTTCTTCGTTTGTCTTTAAACATTCCTCTTTTGTCACGTCACCTCTCCTCTCACTGTGTGCCACGAAGTAGTTTATACTAAATCAAATCCAAATTCCTAGATTTAGATTAGATGGCTGCTACAGTTCATCAATCTCTAATGGGTATTTTGGGGTGACCAACTGCACAACAGAAAATAACTCGAGCATAATTATGGGAAAAACAAAAATACTAAGTGCCCTGCTCCTTTATGAAGGTATATTCTTTCTGTATGAAGTGTTTGCGCTTTTTTTTTTTTTTTTTTCTCCTCATGATAGCCATTGTAAGTAATTCTGGCAGTTAACTGTGAAGCGTGTCGTTTGAAGGAACATGGTGTGTAATGTTTGAGTATTCGCCGCAGTAATTCTAACCGGTTTTTGGCACAGTATTAACACGGTATGAAGGAGCTAACGACTTTTCTATTTACACAGTATTAGAATAATTTTATAAGGCTTATAAGGGTTGGTATTTTGTATTTTATAGATATTTCACTGGCATTTAGGTAACTAGGCATTTCTAACACTGCATTTTTGGGGCAATTATAAACAGTTGTGTAGTATTACAAGCTATTACTATGCTATAGGCTTCAGTGTAGCTAATCGAGGGAAAGAGTCATTGAGCGAATAGTGTTGCACAGACATATTTGAATAAGACACAACTGGCTCCTTGGGTCAGATAATGCAGATGTTAGTCAGTGTGCTTTTAGAAGTAAAGTATGACTTTTAAAGTGAAAGGCTCTATTTAGATTGTAATTACAAAGAAAACTGCACATAAATACTTTGCTTGGTATTGACGCATTGTCACATCATCTCCCTGCGTTTTCTATTCTTTGTTGTATTGGTTATATGTCAAAGGGACCTCACTAATTGTAGTTTCATTTTTGTTTGTATATTGGCCTTGCATAACCTTTACTTTCCATCCAGCACCTATCCTGTGAACATGTATTTAATTTTTATTTTTCTTGTGTAGAATTTTAATTTGAGATATAGCAATGCTAATGAAATCTTGAATGTTAATAAAGTATTTACTCCATATTTTATTGAATCTTAAGTGTGGTCTGTCAAATTAGTATTTAAATGCTACATTTCCTGGAATTTACAGACTATGAATAATACTTAATATTGTTAAGCCTGGTTACAAAAAAACAAAATAAAAATAAAATTGCAATAACCATCATATGTACTTTACAAACTCCTTTTTTATTAGAATGACTTCTAAAACCAAGTTGATTATACTAAGTATACACTTGGTGGAAAGGTTTTACAGTCACGCATTTCATTTGAAATGCTAATTTTCTTAATATCATGCACATGTAACAAACATTCAGTACTTCTTGAAACTGTACTGAAATTGAAACTGAATAAATCAATGTAGCAATTAACACACTTGTTCACTAAAATTTGTTCTTTGACAAGTAAAAGATTTTGTTGTACCGTGGGAAACGTTTGCCAGATTAAATTAAGCTCTTACATGAGTTTATTACGCGGCTTCGTGGAATACTCGATTCTGATTGGTCAGTCGCCACATTCCAAGTTTTGTTATTCCCAGATAACAACCAGTAAAACTAATAACTCCTGCTCATCCGGGTACTAGGAGTCGCTGACAGTTTGACGCCACCCTGTGGCTTAGAAATGCTTAA
>JAUCMS010000012.1:14291370-14309677 GCA_032357445.1 Enteromius radiatus | reverse complement strand
TTCTTTAAATTTTGATGTTGATTTTGCAGCTCGATAATCATTAATAGTGTTCAAAATTAATGTCTGTGTAAATTGCATACACTCCTTTTCAAGGGAACGTAGGACAGAATAATAAAATAAATAAATAGACAATTTTATTATGTAGGCCGAAAATGAGCTTCCCCTATTTGACAGACTAGTAGCCGCCACTGCTGGATACATACCAAGGTAGAAAGGCATCAAATCATGTCTGAATGCTATGGCTTTCTCAGCGAGTGAGTCTGATTGATTCATTTACTCAATTGATTCAATCAAGAACTTCCGTAAGTATGTTTTCCTCGCAGACGCTCGACTATCTATTTTCTATTTATTTTCTCTTGTTTAAGAGCTGCTGTTTAAAATCAACATCGCTTGCAGTCGAAGACCTGCTTTTGATATATGGTTTAACTGACAGAGTTAAGTTGTGGTTACAAGCTTAACATAATAGAATGATCTGTTTCGTAAACATCAGTTGTTTACAAAGACTTGACTGATGGTGCTAATAAGGTAAATGTAGTAGTTTAGCATGAATAAATAAAAGACCAAATATTGCTACCGTTATGTAATAGTATTCTGAAGCAAACATGTTTAAAATGCAACTTGAAGAGACTTTGATGTGACTTGGTTTTAATAAATGATACTGACAATCTCAAGTGAGGTAAATTGTATTATTACATGTCTTTTACTTGAAGTGCCAAAGTGTCAAATAAATAGCATTTTACGTTGGACTAAAAAGTGAGATGTCTGCCAGGGATTTAAAAATGTGCAAACAGGCTTTTGCATTTATCTTTTATTTAAAGATATCTCCCTCGTCTGACCTCTAGATTAAAGACGTGTCCTGACATTAAAGACTTTGAAATGTCCTACACAGCAGGTTAACGGCGTGTGAACTTTCTGAGATCTTAGGTGAGAAACTTAACATGGCTTTTTCTTGGCTTTATTGCTAGCTAAGGTCCAGATCTGTTCTCTTGACCTTTTGCAGTTTTTGGGAGGCCCTGTCAAGTGAATTAATTGCCCAGTGACACACATTGCAGCTGGATCAGTCCCACGCCAGCCTAGCTCAGCAAGCTCCATTAATTACATTAGTCCTTTCCGAACTGTAGGTCTGTCGTTTCAGCCTGCTTCTCCAAAAAAGAATGTGTGTCAGTGGACATGTTTTTTCTCTTCTGCAAATGCATGTGTGAATGATAGAGATATAAGAGAAAGAAAACTCAGTAAAGCCATATCCATGTGTATTTCAGAGGTTGGAAGGCACCCGAAGGATTCTCTCTTTCAACACACCATCAAAAAGCCTATGCAGAAACCAAGTACAGCCTTGGGACCCAAATTAAGGTAACTAAGAGAAAAATTATAATCAAAACTAATCAGGAGTTTGGCTGCAATTAGCAGCGTGTTGGATGCTGAGAAGCCCTGGATGTGTGAGTTGCTTTCCATCCTTCGGTTCTTCCTCTGCTGTTTAAAATCCCTTTGAAGAGGACCTTTCCCTGTTGACCCATTCGCTAGACTAATGAGGGTAATTTTGTAGCCTTGACATCCCCAAACCCACCCCTTCTATCATACTCTGCTCCCACACAGTGCTACCTCCTACTGTTTAATTGGCTAAGATCTGGTTCCAGCAGCTTTTATGTTATCTGCACGTGGCTTGTATCTGTTGTTTCCCTATCAAGTTCTGATGTTTAAAACATGACATATCAGTGCACTTGATGATTCATAATTCTAAAGTTTTTCTGCTCTTAAAAAAATAGGACTAGAGCACTTCATGTTCATGCAACTGGATGGTATTTCTTCACTGATAAGGATATGCACTGGATTGTAGAGTGCTCTTGCACTGAAATAAGTTTTCTGAGGCACTTGTGTGAAGTAGCCCTAAAGTGCCGATCACTTATTACACAACCTCAAGAGATTCAGTACAAATAACAGAAAGAAGATACACTGACAAGGTCATCTCTCGGTAGTTTTGCAATTGCTGTGGTATTTGCCTTTATGTGAAATAACAGAAACAGTTTTTTTATTTCTGATATGGGATAATATTATGAAGCAGATTTTGCTAGAACATGACTGATATACAAAAAAAATCTAATAATTTTTTTATATTTATTTATAAGGGCTGATCAATTAATCACATTAAAGGAATAGTTCACCCTCAGGCCATCCAAGATGTAGATGAGTTTGTTTATCCGTTAGTACAGATTTGGAGAAGTTTAGCATTACACTGCTGATAAAATTTTTACATAAATTCAAGATATGCCAGTAATCCACAAGTCAGCTTGTCTAAATCAGGGACAAATACTGTATGTACATATCCTGCACTGTTGAAAACAGTCCAAAATGGTTCTAAAGAAATATGCTGTGTGGATTTTGACGTAAGAGGAGAACAGGTCACTCTTATTACTCTTACTTGGATGGCACCCATTCACTGAAGGGGATCAGTTGGTGAGCAAGTGATTTAATTAGTGATTCAATTTAGTGACAAAATTTTTTCAAATCTGTTCTAGGGAAGAAAAAAAAGTCATCTACTGTACATCTTAAATGCCTAGAGGGTGAGCTACTTTTAAGCAAATTTTCATTTTTGGGTGATTGCATTCTTGCTTTGTATAAATATTTGCTGGGAAAATACCTCAAATGGGGTTCATTCACATTGGTTTTAATTGCATATCCTAAATATGTCCCTAACCTTTAGAGTTCACAAAAGTCAAGTTATTGGTTTTAGGTTGTGCTTTTTAAAATGTGCACTTGCAGATGGACTTGTTTTCGCTGTTGGGTCATGTCTTGCTCGTGATTTATTAACACATCATTATTTAAGGAAACACAGTAAGTGTACAGCTCTGTTATTTGTTGATTCTTTTTGTTAGATTAAACTCTAGGCCACAGGGGGCATTAGCAGATAAGAGCAGTTGAGAAAAAAAAAAAAAAATTTGTGTGACTTTGTGACTTGTGATGATCATGTATTGCATCATGGATTAATGGCAAAACTTATTGTGATGCCACTGAGCCTCGGCCTTAAGGGAGCCAGATGTAAAAGGGACAAAAAAGACTGAACAGCTGAATCTGCCATGATTTGGCGCTCATCACAGCCCTGCCTAAAAATAGAACCCAAATCAGAATTTCAAATGAATCTCAGTGTTTGAAGATCAGTTATGTCCACAGGATACATTCTCCTGTTAATTCTCTCACTCTCTCATCCACTTTCTCATTTACATCAGGCAAGTGACAAATGATTGCAGTATTTTTTGTCCCTGATATGTAGCGCCTCTTTCAATTTAGAAAAAAAAAATATGTAACTCCAAATATACTACACAATAAATATTGAAGACAAACTTCTCTTGGGGAGGAAAAACACATGCAGAAACACAAGTGGGTCATGCAAAAAATTCAGCCTGAGCTGCTTGAAGAGAATTTTCCATCTGAAAGTTATAGGTGTAAATATAATTACAGTTGTAAGTGGTTTACCATTTATGTAATCTGTAGGTAATATTGCACTGCGTTTTTTTGTTGTCTTCCTGATACTGATACTGTTTGGTAGATTACATGTGACATGTTGGACAAGAACCTGATTCCCCTTGAAGCTGATGCTATGGTGAGTGGCTAGCAGTCTCTCTGGGAGATCTCTAACTTTAGAATGGCAGGGAATGTCACAGGGAAACAAGAAAGGATCATTCACAAAGTGCTGACGCCAACTGTTTAATTATTTAAAAGCAAAATTTATGTGATAGGCAGGATACTGGGAAGATGATGTACAGTTTGTGTCATCATATCCATCTGTTTATGCTAAACATAAAGATTTCTTTAAAAAAAAAGGGGACGTGGCTCTGCTTTATCATCAGGTAGAAACAAATATAACATGATTGAGAAAAATGATGGGTAGAAGTGCCACAATAAAGACAGAAACATTATAAATGTTAATCAATTTAATGGCAAAGTATGACCACCTTTGTATTTTTTATCAAGATTTTATTTGCAAGGATATCATGCTGTTCTGGGGACCGTTTCATCAAAACGTTTAGTTTAGAGGGTCCCCTTTGTACCTTAACTCTGCATTTCCTTAAGAAATAAAAGAACATTTGATGGTGCAATATTTTTATTTAGCCATGAGGATGTTTCTGTTTTGATCTGTACAGGAAAGTGCAAATTAAAAATGCTGTAAAATATTTTACAGAATCAAGAAGCTAGAGCAGTGAAGCAAGAACTGTAAAGTTTGTAGAAGTTTTAAGATACAAGCTGATGGGCATTAGGGGGAATTCAGGCTCAACAGACATTAAACTGTTCCTTGCAGACAAGCAGATAAAGCAGCCTTCTTTAACACTAGGGGAAAAATCACCAGTCCAGAAGGAATGAAAGAAAAGAATGAGAGATGATATAGAAGCCACTAACACTCACTGAAGATTCAGGACCACATGAATTATGCATTCCTCCATGAGAAGGTGAAATAATCCTCAGTCTCACTTTTTAAAGGTCTTACATTGATAATCCCTTCTTTTACTCCAGAATGGCTGTCTTAGTCTCTTTCTTTTTCTTTATCTCTCTTCTGCTACTACCTTTGCCCTCTAATCATTATTGAATGTGTGGAGTTAAAAACGAATCCCTGGAACTAGATTAGGAGTGAAAATATTTCTGGATGTACTTTAGTTATAAAGGTGGTTGGCCACATGTCAGAGCTCAGACAGTTTCACCAGTTGCCACACTTTATTTCCCTTTTTTCAGTTTTTGACATTAAAGAAGACGTTTTATTAAAATAAGAGTTTATTTGGTCAGTACATTCATATCCGTTTATATACTAGTTCACTTATAATTTACTATAGCCTAATTAAAATCAATTATTAAAAAAAATATATATTTTTTTTCTTTTTGGAAAAATGAATCCTACGCTACAAGGATGTGGCAGATACCCTAGTTTGACAATATGATGGTACCCTTGCAAGGGACCTGTATCTGTATATTTATATGCATTGAATAAAATGCACATGTATTTGCCTTTTCCGTTATTTTTAAAATACTTTTTTTTCCAGCTGACCACAGACCTGCAGCCCAGGGGGAGTGCCTAAACCAAAAAACTTTGAAGTAAGCAGCGCCCAATGTTTTTATTATTTTATATTTCACAAGCAAACATCCTGATCCAGTAAGAATATGTCAACAAGGATAAAAAAAAAGAACTAGAAAATTATAAATTTATTTGTTGAATTACATTTGCATCTTTAAAAACAAACAAACAAACAAACACACATTTTAAAACACACATTTAAACATGATTTGATGTACTTCTAGCGTGTTAGTTCAACCAAAAATGTTGGGTGTTTTGGGTAACCATTGACTTCCATAGTATTTTTTTTTCCTAATATGGAAGTCAATGGTGACTTTTTATATCTTCCTTTGTGTTCTGCAGCAGAACAAATAAATTCATACAGGTCTGTAACTCCTTGAATACAAAAATAAATAGGAAAAGTTCAGAATATGTGAAAGCTTCTTTAAAACATTTGGAATATCTGCAGAAATCCAGCATGTGGAAAAATCTCCATAATCCATTCCACTAAATATTTTTCGTAGCAGATATTAGCGGATAATGGTATTTAAATATTGTATTTTCAAAATATAAAAAAAACATTGTTCGGCTTTTATCAAAATCCAGAAATGTGTAATGTTGGGAGGATTAGCCAAAAACCAGAGAATGTTGCAAAATGAGCAGCAGAAAGGATTAGGAGTTGATACTTTTAACAGACGGATCTGACACATTTGCAAATCCTCATTCTTGCTGTCTATTGTTATCATGAGCAGTGGAGCTGAGCTCAGTGCAGATTGCAGTCACACAGCTCTGTGATGCTGCCCTTTTTGATCCAACAGGAAGTTATTACAAAGCTTGCCTAGGAAAGAATGACTGACACAATGACAGCATAAAGCAAAAGAGTTTTGAAACAGAAAGGGGCTTCAGAATTAAGGTTTGGGGAAAAGTGCAAGGATGTTTTTGACGAACTCTTCTCATCCTTCAGTCAGTCTGGCAGTTTTGAAGACTTCCCTTACTATTCACACTCCGTTTGGTAAAGAACGTGATGTAAATACATGTTGACACTGGAAGCTCAGCTAGAATTGTTGAGGGCGGCTTCACAAATATGTCTGGAGAAAAATCGTCTTCTTTTGATGCTCTTGTATCCGGACAGAGATTATTTTTGCTTGGAAAACTTTTCACAAGTCAAAAGCCATTAGGAAACTGCCTGACTAGCAACAGTGAGCAGTTTGGAAAAGATAAGAACCATTTTTCTCTCCCACCAGAAATTGCAAAGGAAGATCTATTTTGTAGAGAACCTTTGGCGACCCCCAAACATGTCAATAAAAGGGTTTTCTGCTGGAGTCTCACTTCCTTTTCCTCCTCGAGTCATTTGTAATAAACCAGCAGTCATTAACTACAGCAATATCTAGCCAAGCACATCTCATGTTTCAAAGATTTCACAGTTTTGATGGATCATAGGGACTTACATCCCCACACAGTTTTTGCTAATGCTTGCCATGTTTAAAAAGCTGTTCTTTGTTTGTTTTTGCCTTTTTAGAAGTTATCTCTCAGATGAGGGACGTTGTTTCAGCTCCTTCTGTTGTGGTAGGATCTGGCAAACCTGAGAGAACTCCTCATTGTTTTTTTTTCTTATTTTTTCATCCAAGGGAATTTTGCGTCGGCGTGAATTATGAGGAGTCCCAGCGTGCATCACTGCCTTAATTAAGATGCTTTGAGAACACTGTCAGCACATACATGTGCTTTGATCTCAGATACGTACAAATGACGCGCCCACGTCTGGAACCAAACGGCATTCCAAACGCCAACCCTTGACTACCGCTGCCAACCTCATTACAGCGATCTACCTCTCCTGCACCACACAAATTGTAAACTTCAAGGATTTAGAGAAGAATAAAGCCCACGAATCATCTCTAGAGGTTTGATCTAATCCTTCCCATTTTAGCCATCATTCCTTTCAGTTCTTGCATGGAGTCAGACTGTCTTACACTTTCAATTTCATTTTTGAATGATCCAAAAACTGGCAGCGAGACTCCGACTGACCTCCACACGCTTTCAAACGCCCGTTTCTAAACTTGAGGACTGCTTTAAAGAAATTTCTTTTCTGCAATATTCCCTATTGTTCACACTAATTATTTAATTTGACCATTAAGAGAACTAATTAGCCTCTTGGAAAAGTTTCTTATTTTGCTGTTTAACATTAATTAATTTAAAATCAAGCCAGAACTTTAACAGCTCTTTTGGTTTTAATTGGGGTTATACAGATACTCAAGGTGAAATTAAAATACCCTTGAGATTTAGAGGAACAATCTTGAAAACAGTATCAAAATATTGAATCATTTCTAGCGCTACATTAGCTTTTATGGTTATATTACAGTAATATCTGACTAATTTGACTACCTTTTTCACAACAAGCAATGCTTTGCCAGGTGAAATGCAGCATGTGGCTGTTTTCACAAACATAAATGGCTCATTCAAGAGCAAAGCTACAGATTTGTGGGATGTTTTTCTTTTCCCCTCAGGCGATCTGAATCAGCAGACAGGTCTTGGAAGCATAAATACACATGTGTATGTATAATTCTGTCACTAATTAATTGGGCCTAACTTTAGGCGATAGCTTGCTTTCTGCTTCCAGCACCTGCTATAGTCTGCATGACAAACTTGCTTAACTACAGTATTGGCTTGAAAGGAAAAAAACAGCTCAGTTTTAGCAATCCTATTTTCATGTAGCTAACAGTTTATGGTGCCTTTTTTTTTTCTCAGAAAGCTCCTTGAGGAGTCTGCTGTGATTTTCTGATTTGCCATCTTCACAAATAGACGTAAATTACACTCTGATTTAAAGACATTAGAAATTTGTTAGCTTAACTCAGATCACCTCACACACAACCCAAGTGCCTTTGCATGAATCAAACCAATTAGTGGATGGCGGCTCTCTCCTGTGCTTGACTGTGATGACTGTAGTGTTGAGGGTGAAACAAACTCAAGAGCCAAACACATAGCACACTCAATCAGTGTTCTCTGGGACAAAGATCAGCCTTTCATCAGATGGAACATGTCCAGCAGGAATCCAACCTGTGGCTCAAGGGAAAATGGGCTGCCATGCACTTACTCTAACAAAGCTGTTGTCAGTATAGTGTGGCTGGCTGCCGCTTCCATTTTGATGATTTCATTCTTTCCCTCTTTGACACAGGTCATTCCCTTGGTATTCTGAGCTTGATTTCCACATGAGCACAGCAGAGCACAGAAGAGAATTCAACCTATATAGCACGACTATCTTTCGCACCAGTTTCAGAACAGGAGAAAGGAAAATGACATGTGTTAGATAGAGGTGGGTTCTTTTTGCCAAATAGACACACAGCATTTTGTGTGATGTCATGATTGTGTCATGATTTGAGAGTGTCTATCTAGTAAATATTCTTTATATTTAATGTTATAATGTTTATTTTTTCCCATATCCTAAATGTGGCTTTTTTAGGTTTAAAATGACATTTCAAATTCTATAAATGGTTTCAGATTTTGGACCCCACTGTTTGTATTTATGCTTCAGTGGTATTTTTTCATTACAATTCTGTGGAGCGTCCTTGTTTTTTTTTCAGTGTATATTCATCTGTAAACTCTCAGATTTGAGTGTTTTCAAGCTGCTTTGCCCTGTTGTGTTACCTGTACAGATTTAGCAGGTGGAGCAGTACAGTGACTTCCTCCGAGCTCCTCCTGTGGATTGGCATCCCCAGAGGCTTTGAATTATTCACACAGTCTCCAAGAGAGCAGTACCAAATCTCTACCATTTGAGCGGTTCATGTCTGCAACCACTGCAAACACTTCTCTGTCACTTTACCTTGAATGACAGTATACCCGAACCTTCTCCACATGGAGGCTGTAGCATTCACTTTGTTCCCAGAGATTCTCACTTTCCATGGTTCGCCTTTTTGAAGTCAAGCTTTGACAACCCCTGGGATCTCCACTGTGTGCTGTATGTTTATGCTCTCAGCCATTCGCATGCCATTGTTGACAGTCTTTTGAACTACAGAATTGCACAAACTTTCTTTCTCTTATTTGTCTCACATTCAGAAGTCAAACAGTGAGTTGGGAAATTAACTGCAGCACAATTTGAATACAGCCAAAAAATCTCTGGGAAGGATGCGACACTACGGATGCGGTGCTGTACTTCTTGACTGATGAGGAAAATGCTCTTGGTGATGGTGAGTGAATATTAAAATCATTGTTATAATCAAATGAATAATTATGTTGCCTCTTCACTGAAAGATGAAAGATTTGACATGAAAGATTTTCTTTTGTGATCACACATTTCTTTATTTTGACTGCGAGTAATGTTGCGACTCGAGCTGTGAATCAGTTCAGTTTTCACTCCCATGTCTTTAATGGGCCATTTAATAATACTGTAATATTTAATCTCTCATTTTCAGGTTGCATGTGTTATCTATTAAATGGGTATATAAATCAGTAATACAAACAAAAACCAGATAAGCGTCATGACGGGAGTGCTGCAACTAATTGAAAAGGCATTCAAGTAAATTTTACAATTGCAGTGAGGTAATCCTGGTTGTTTGAGTTAATATTTCTCTCTTTTGTTAGAAAACAAAGCACTCGAAATGCATTCGTGCCTTGTATCTCTTGTAACGATGTACGAATTCCAAATGTAAGTTACTGTAGATAAAAGCAAAAGGGTAGATTTTATTCCCAGGATGGAGCATTGTACAGGTTTGAGGGAGATGTGAGGCTATTTATTTAATTCCGGTGAAGCCGCAAGCCTTCCTTTTCCCTCATGTTTTTTTGGTCTTCTTTTTTTTTGTTACTACAGGGAAAGCACATCAAGTGTGTCAAGAAGGAAAACAGAATGGGAGAGAAACAGCACCAGAGGAGATGGCTTCACTGGCATGACAAGAAAGCATATTGATTTCTCTTTAGGGTCAGTGAACTCAGGAGAAAGAGGGTAAGACAGAAAGAATAGGAAATGCAATGCATTAGCGAAGGCAGCGGAGATGTTGTCTATTCAGAGTTTTACCCCCAGTCTCTCTCAATGCATGAGTTCACAGGGAAAAAAGTGCTGGGCATTATTTGATGTGTCTTGAAACGACAGGTTGCTTTTATGTGGCCTGCGACCTAATAAACAACATGGAGGAAATGGATTTGCAGCCATTTCTGAGCTATATGCAGAATTATTCCGTTTCCTTGATTATTCAGTACGGCAGCTCCATGACTCCTACACTGCCTGAAGCTTTTGAATAAGAAAAATGACTTTGAGTTTTTAAACGATGAGACCGGCCCTCTGAGATTCTTTGTGGTTCTATTTCACAGGTCCCTCTCTGTTTCACAGCGGATTGCCATGGTGACGATGCACAGGCTGTGCTTGGCCTTGGTTTGTATGGCGTGCCCTCATTTCCATCTGAAAGGTTTGTTCGCTTTCACTATCTCACCGCTGAATCCACTTCAGCCAGTGATACATATCTCGCACAGCTCTTTCTCACTTTCTCTCGCTGTTTTCACCTTCCATTTGTATTTTACACTCCCTTTGATGAACCATGGGGCGGTACTGATTCCCATTTTGAAGGTGTCTGACCCCTATTGAAAGGTCTGCGGGGCCAGTCATTCAATTTGCCCTGTAGGAAATACAGGACCAGAAGCTCTCAAAAAAAAGAGCAAGAGAACAATTCACTTAAAAATGAATAAAACAAGAAGCTAGCCTCTGTTTTACCTTGGTCTTCTGTGTCATTGAGCATGTTTAAAAGCATGTTGACTTTCAGTTTGACAAAATCATTTTTTTGATTTGTCTGCTCTTTTCAACCTCCTCTGACATAAAAGAGATATAAACATCTAAAATGATGATATCTCTTGCTCTTTAGGTGGTATTAATGAGCCATGCTGTTTTTGTTTAATTTCTCTTGATCTGGAGCGTTGCAGTAGTCACGTTCCTTCCATCCAGCCCTAATCGTGTAGCAGTCTGTAAAACCTAATTTTGAATTTTGTACATTTCTTATTCTTTGATCGTAGTTTATGTTTCCTTAATTGCAGTGAGCAGCTTTCTTTAATCTTCATCTTTTGCACTTTATATCAGGAAACAAGTCGTGACTGGTGCTTTTTGAAGAGTGGGAAAGCACAGATGTAAGTGACGTAAAGTATACCCCGATCAGTTTCTCATAAAAGCTGCTTCTCAAAGTACTTCTAAGCACTGAGATGAATTGAAACACAGAACTGTCTGCAATGCTTACATTCCCTAGTGAAAAATAAATATATATTTATTTCATGCTTAGTATACTAAAGATACATTTTCATATTTATGTATTTAATAAAATGCCACACAGTTTTACCTTTAGTATACTAAACTGGTGTACTTAAAGTCTGCTAAATTGGAACAATAATTCTGTACTTGATGCACTTTAATTGTGCAGAAGTCCAATTAAAGACATACTTAGTATATTTGATTGTGCGAAAGTGGAAAATGTGGAATATGTTGCATTTAAAGGGCAATATTACACAATCCTCATTAAAAGTGACATGCAATTTAGACGTATTAATAAGAAATATGCATTGTGCACAATTAATACTCAAAATAAAGTTTAATTACAATTTATATATAAGTACTGTAGGTCTCGAGTTATCTGTCAATAAATATGTTAATAGATTTGAATGATACTTAATATGAAATAAATATATAAATATAGTTATTCTAAAGCAAAAGTATAAAAATTACAGTATATTAATGAGTATGTTATGGTTTACTCTACCATTCAAAAGTTTGGGTTCAGTAATGTAATATAACTGATTCCTGTTGTAATATATTTTAAAATTCTATTTATTTCTTTGATGGCAAAGCTGAACTTTCAGCAGCCATTATTTCGGTCTACAGAAATCATTCTAATATGCTGAGTTGGTGCTCAAAAAACATTTATTATCATCAAAATTGAAAACAGGTTTTTATATAATTTATTATTATTCAGTATATTGTAATACAATCAGGATTCTTTAAATAGAAAACATTTGAAATATACTTTTTTTGTAACAAACTCTTTACTGTCACTTTTGATCGGTTTAAAGTGTCCTTGCTGAATAAAACCTTCTTTAAGACTTTTTAAAAATAAAAATTTCTGCTACCATGCTTATGAGCAACAGTGTAGGTCTAGTTCAGAAATGTTGAATGTGGAGAACATTAACCTCATGAATCCGTAAAGTGCTATAAATAAATACACAAACATTACTTTGATAAGGGAAAATGTGCATATATGTAGATGGATATATGTAAGCAATCGTCAAACATCTGTATGCCCTTAGTCCAACTATTGATGCGAGAACGCTTGAACCACCTGGCTCCTGCTCAAAAATATACCATGAAGTCTTTCCTTCTGAATGTGTGTTGTTCCTGAAACAACAAGGGTCAGGATGCTGACTTCTGTTGCACGTTCTGTGTCTCTAATGACTTTCCCCTTCATTAGCCTGATTCATTCAGGATGGCAGTGCCCCTGCCCCCACCAACACCGATCCTGGAGGCTAGAAAGCACTGAGGCCGAGAACTAGCATGTCGACAAGTATCTGAGAGGACATGTCACCATAGCAACACTAGGGGAGCATTCCTTTTTCGAATGAGAGAATGAGTTATCTCTATTTCCCCTTCGTTTCCCTTCGGCTGTGCTTTTCCTTTCTTTTCCCCCCCCCGTCTCTCTCTGCTGACGTTAAGCACTTTGTGTTCTAGACACAGCTAATTGCATTTTGTTCTTGAAATAGATTTCTGCTCTTCATAAGTGCACTTTCTGCTCTTCATTTCTTTTTTTGTGAAGAATGTTTGAATCTTCCATCTGAGACATAAATCAACAAGTGTCCGGTTTCTGTTCCCCTATCTTTAATGGCACTTTTCAATAATGCTGTAAGATTCGGTGTCTCACATATCATCTTTGATTAGACCAGTTTTGTTTGCATTTAATATTCTGCATCTCTGGGCCATGTACTTTATTTCTGGCAAGTTGTCATGGTTTTGCACTCTGGTTTTAATTGAATCCCTGATCATATTTCAAAGAAAACCCCTAGTGGAACAGGATATTGCAGAGAAAATTGGATCTTTATCTTTGTTTTTGTGAGGTGAGAGGAATTCATTTGTAAGGCCTGCAGTGGCCCCTGTCTCATTGAGTTGACGGGGCCAAAACATTTGCAGTGACCTGAGCAGAGGAAAAGAGTAGGGATTGAATATTGGGCATTGTCATTCTTCTAAAACTTGACATTTGGTCTCCCTGCAGTTGACTTACCTGGGATTTTTCACTGTCCCAAAGTGATTCTCTGGACCTCTCCCACAAAAAGTCACATTTCCTTGACGATTTGACACATAATGGATCATTTACTTCCAAACTGACAGTTTGTCCGGTGAGAATCTACACAGCAACATATCCTACAGCTAGTGTCACTTCAGGCAGAGCATCTCATCACCTTCTCGTTCTCTCCTATAAAAAGGCGAACTCTTGAGCTTTGAGGAATTAGGGCTAGTCATCATTCTACACCTGTCAAAGAAGTTGAAGAGGAAATGATGAGACGCCTTTGAAGAAGGCTACCTATCAAGCATTTCAACTGAAATAGCAGGGAAAAAGTAGAAAAGAAGGCAGGCGACAGGAGATGCTGGCAGACTGCACCGCAGGAAGCCTGAATAGGGAAAGATCTGAGGCTCTCTGCCATCTTTTCAGGTAACATGATACCACGATTCCCATTCCCATTATCCCATAGGCTCATAGCACTTTCACTCCAAAGGAAATAGGCAAGGATCTAATGTGAAGCCAACATCCTCGGTGGACCATTACTGGAAGCTTTTACCCAACAACAAATTCCTGAGAAGTCTGTAAAATTATGACTGAAATACGTTTCATCTTTGCGTCGAGTCACGTGGGAATTCCCTCTGCTGCTGTAGACTCCCAGATGCACTTTTGGTAGATGAAGGAGCTTTGTTCATCCTAAATCAGTCATGATGTTTTGATCTAGTTTACAAGCCAGCTTACGTTGTATAGTGCAAGCGAGCAGTTCTTTAAGACGTGACTTTGGTTCCATTTACCAGTGCTGCTGGGATTGCAGTCCGCAGTCAGGTAAACAGAGCGACAGCTTAATCCGTTTCTGATATGATTGCAAGCAGATGAAGGCTAACAATCTCAGTCAGCCAGAGATGAGACTGTGTTTTTGGGAAAGCAGCTAGATGTATCTGCCAAGCTTGTTTTACAACAGGAAAGAGATTCTTTATGAATTATTTGTTTTCTTGACAGAGATGACTAGCAGACAACAAGTGTAGCTGCATTTACAAGCTTGAATGTGTCTTTTAGAAAAGGTAATTCCACCTTGTATTATTTATTTTAAATTATTCTGTTTTATTTTTATTATTCCTTATTGCAAATGACAAATATTTATTTAAAAATGTATTTGCACTGTACTAATATAGCTTATGCTATAAAGTTGGCTTTGTGTATTATTGGCTCTTATGACAAATTGCTTCCCTGTTTGTAAGACTCTTTGGAATAAAAGTGTCTTATAAATAAATAAATGTAAATGTACTTTAATGTTTGTAAAGGCATAGGGATTTGAACAACATTTCAGTGTGTAATTGCACTGTTTTGTTACCTCAAAATATGCAGTTGGAGGTATACCGTTTCTCTTGTAAGTGATACAATTTTTTGCCCAGCTCACAAATATTGGGGAATTGCTTCAACTAGAAAGACTGCTCTTTTAGAACTTTAGAAGAAAATACATGAAAAGTTCTTTTTGTACAACGGGTGAAGAGGACACAAGCTTCTCTGTAATGCCTTGTTTAAACTTGGAAAGATTCCGGGCACAACAATAGCAATCAAAGAGGTCTACAAGAGGGTGTGAGAGAGTGTCCAGTGCAGTGTAACTCCTCTCCAGAAGAGATGAAAAAGAAACAAGCAACAAAACTGCTCATCAGGGAATGTTAGCAGTCTGATAGATGAGTGCACCATTGCTTAATTGTGTTCCTGTTAGGAGGAGCCCAGATGTGCATTTGAGATGTAGTCAAAGGTTTGATGAGAGCGGCTAGGTGCCAGAGGAGTTGATTTCCAACACAGCACAGAGAACCAATCAAATTAGGGTGAAATTAGAGAGAAGATATGTTGAGTTTCAGTCCTCCCTTGTGTGTTTCTCTGCAGCAAAACTGAATGAAAGATTAGCTTCCTCAGCTACAACACATGGAGTTTAACTTCTAACTAAGCTTCTGTCATTTAAAAGACATCTTTTTGACAGTCTAGATACAGTAGATATTTTTATTTTCATTTGGGAGAAGTCTACACAGAGAACGGAAAACAACTTTTAACCTGCTTATGAACTCTGTCAATCATATGGCAGTGCACCAGACCCTCACCTGGGGCAGCATCACAGAGTGCTGTGTTTCTGACCTTGACGCTGTGAGTGGCAGTCAAATTTGTCAGCAGCTGTCACTGTAGGCGACTACATTCCTAAACTGTGAGGTAATAGGGAGGACAGAGAAGATTGTTGGCCAGCACAGGGTTAGGGACAGAAGAGGGCTTTTGGCTGAGAACTTGCTGTTAAACCTTCAGGGCTTCATTCAAAATCGTTGAATTTGGATGAAGCTGACTCTATATTTGTCCTCCAGGGGAATGCCAGAGAAGAAAAACAACAGACCTCTACCCATTTGACCATCTGTGCTTTTTGCTCATGTGGTCAAGCTGACACTGCCAGCCAGTCCAGAGGAGAGCCGGGATGTATAAGATCCACACACCTGTTTGTGGTGCATCGCTGACTGGGCCAAAAGTGTTATTTACAATTCAGAAGTTCCCCCGGAATATTGTTCTATATTCATAAACATCATAATCAGCTGTGCTTTCCCTAACAGCATTACTTTTTTCTGTATTCATGTTCAAGCACACAAAATGAGTTTTTTCTTATTATAATGAGGCCAATATATTGTGTTATTAATGACCTGATTATAAATTGTAATTTTGCTTCGGTGACTCATTGCGTTTTGATGTTTGTATTTGTGTATTCAAGGACCTGCCACTCTAAAATTCAGCTGGTACTGTATATACCAGTATGTTTGTATGTGATCACTTATAAGGGGTGTGTAGAAATACTACATTTTTATTGATTCCCTTTTTTACAAAACAATATCAACATATTCTTAAATCTCAAAAATCAATTAATCTAACCTGTTTTCAGTTAATGAACAAAACATTGTCACGCACTTTCTATTCAACAGATCGCATTAAGCTTTGTGCTAACTTTTGATGTTAAACCAAGTCTCAGATTACAGTATTACAGCTTATAAACGAATGTAACGTGATGTCACATTTGCTTCATATTTGTGATCATAAACTCGTTAGTCAGCTAGAAATACTGTACTCTAAGGAACATTTTGCTATATATAGTATATGCACCATATAACATTCTTGTTATATAATTTTTACTACTCTTTAATGTTTCATTTATGTTTGAATAAATCTGTCGTGTTTTATGACAGCCACCATTTAAATGTTTATTTAAATAAATAAAAAAATGGAGGAGAAATACAATTATGTAACTGTAACTGTGTAATTTAAGCCTTTGTAAATAAGTTAAAGTTAATTTTAAACTCACTCTCATTTATATCTTATAGCAATCATTTTGAGAAAATTTGGCACATGTACCTGAAATATATTCCTAGTAGCTGTTATTGAATTGATAAATTTGTGTCAAACCCCAGCCCTATAATGTAAAGTGTGTTATGTTTGTTGTGGGCATTGGAATTCCAGTTGGAAATGTAATTTTGGAAAGAAAGAGACTAATGGATGAGGATTGTACAGGGTCCATACACACTGCAGCATTGGTTTAGTTGACTGTGTGGAGCATTACAGGGCTTCATCGTACACATGCTGAACGTCAGTATTTTAACAGCGAATGCCCGCATGAGTTCACAGAATATCCCAGTTTCACACACACACTGTTCATTTTTCATGTCATAGAAGAGAGAGCAAGGGTTTACAGTGCAAAGGGAAAGAAAATGAGTGAGAATCTGCTGCCATGGCGACTGGCCCAGCAGTATCTAATAGCAACGGGTTGCTAGGTAGCCGCTGCAGTTTCAGGAGGCTGAGTAGAATAGAGCATAATGCATGTGCTCATGGAAAATGACACAGGAGAAGATGTACAGGGATTGACATATGACCACAGAATCACTCTGCATGATTTCCTTTCATATGATTGACATGTTCAATTGCGATGTGTTTGAACATTGTGCACTTGAGAGGAAGGTTGGACAAACTTCCAAAGAGGGAGCTTTGTTAAGGACTAAAGCTTTGGTCTGTGCTAATGCTGAAGTGCAGCCCACACACAAAATATTATTTGTGCACCAAACGTTAACACCATTATGCTAGCTAGATCGCTTATGAAGCTTGAATTGGCAGAAAGGGCAAAGAATTGGTTGCATTAGCTCATGTTATTATTATGAATGTAATCTCGTTTGGATAATTTGCAAGGTATTATTAAACTACAGTTTGTAAGTGTAGCAAGCAATGAGCTGTAATTAGATCCAGAGAGCAGAGAAATTAAAGAACCGTTTTGTACCTGATGCCAACCTAGCTTACTTGCGTTCTGTGACACCGTAGTTGATTCATTTGACAGCTCATGAATGTGGGGAATGGGAATGCCTAATTAATGCAGACAAATTGATTAGTAACAGGTGAGGCAGAAGGTGTACGAGGCAATTTAACCATCGCTTTCCCTTAATGGAACAGACATCTTGAGTGCATGGTGGTCTTCATTTGACATGTCAAGTTGAAGGGCAGGTTATACATTATGCATACTGAGAGGAGGAGCCTGTTTGCTGTTGGTCAGTTGTAGCATTCCGTGCTTTGATATTTCTTAATATTAACAATTCCTATTTCATTCCACTCTATTGACTTTTTTCCCCTAGACTACTTTTGCAGAATCATACTCTTTACACAGCACTAAAAGTGTTGGGCAATAATTAATCTCAAGCACATTCAAATTTAAAGTTTTTATGTACATAACCTGTGTGTGTATGTAATGTGTATATTTATTATGCATATATAAATACACACACACACATATATACAGTATATTAAGCAAAATATCTTAGGATGTTTAAAAATTGTTATATATAAAAATATTATATTGCAGCCATTTGCTAAAATCATTTAAGTTAATTTTTTCCCCCTCATTAATGTACACACAGCACCCCATATTGACAGAAAAACACATCATTGTTGATATTTTTGCAGATTTATTAAAAAGGAAAAACTGAAATATCACATGGTCCTAAGTATTCAGACCCTTTGCTGTGACACT
>JAUCMS010000012.1:14266750-14291270 GCA_032357445.1 Enteromius radiatus | reverse complement strand
ATGCATGTCAGAGCAAATGAGAATCATGAGGTCAAAGGAACTGCCTGAAGAGCTCAGAGACAGAATTGTGGCAAGGCGCAGATCTGGCCAAGGAGGAATAACAGAGGATCCCAAAATCCAGGTGTGAAAAACTTTTTGCATCTTTCCCAAAAAGACTCAAGGCTGCATTCGACAAGGACAATCTAGGACAATTAGATTATTTAATTTTTTTTTTTCAAATAATTAATTTTTAAAGAAACTGTTTTAATTATTTATCTGGCTATTTTTGCATTTTACTAGGACGGGATGTGCTTACGGGTGACCTGACTAAGCAACATTTTAACTTTAAATAACTCGTGCTTTTGTAACAAAAATGCACTTTTTATGGGCGATTGTAAATTAGCTCTTGCATAGAGTTTCCTCTGGTTGATGAGTAAAAGTTGGCAAAACCAGTCACTGTACATCAAGGGAAGCAGTGCAATCTAAATATTCATGTATGCATGTCTCTTATGGTACATTATTCATCAGCATGTATATTGCAAAAAACACACTTGCAATTGACATGTTTGAGCAAAAGGCACGTTTTTAGAATATATGCCTGTGTGCCAGAAAGATACCTCCCATGTCTATGTGAGCAATCATCCTTCTTTTCTGTAATTTTTGACATGCCCTGTGGACACGCTGGACCAATTTTTGGTCTGCTAGCACCTTCTGTGTGGTGTTCATTTGTATATGTCATTCAATACCTCAACAAGAAGAATCTGCTGCTCACTGAACTTTGGTAAAGGAATAGTTCACCCTAAAATTTAAATTTGCTTAACGTCCAAGATCTAGAAATATATTGCCATTTCTTCTTACATTTAAAGTTGTCTAACTATACAAGTGTGTGTTATTGTGATGTTTTTAATCAGCTTGTTTTGACTTTAATTCTCATTCATTGCATTTGTAAGCAAATTATGTAAGACTCCTAAAATAGCTCATTTTTTGTAAGCATGAGTAGAGAAGTTTAAAGTATGGTTGGAGTTACTGCTTTATTACCAGTGTGCCCTTGAGCAAGCCACATTAGATGTTTACATGCTTGTTACAACCTCCCACAGGTCTGTCCTTGTTATAACTGAGTCACCTCAGCCTTGCTATGAGTCAAGAAAATACACTAGCGGTCACCATAGACTACCAAGTTTGAATAAAACAGACCATGAGCTTATAGAACTTTTTAAACTTTTATAGCTAAGTTCATTATAGTGTTGTAGACAAATATTTTTGTGAACGTTTTGATGCTTTTTTAGAGAATGTGCATTGTGAAGTTGTTTGTGGCTAGTTTAAATAAGCTAAAACATGCATTTGATTATTTTCCCGTGCATAATTCATGTTTTTTGGAATATTTGCACAGCAATGATAAAAATGTATAGCTTTTGAATTATACAATCGATAAATTCACCCTATGAACCGAGCCATAACTCAAAAATATACTGGTTCTAAGTTCATCATAACAGTTAGTGAAGCTGTCATATATTTATAAGATGGTTCTGAAGTATCTACCTTTGGTTGAGATTTATTTTAAAGGGAATTGTAATGGCGTTTCGAAATAAACCTTTTGAAAGTTTACCGGTAGTTGAATTTGAATTCATAGGGGTAGAGTTATTTGCCTAAATAATTAATTGTATCCCTATGTATTCCCATCAAAGAACTCACGTTGAAACACTGAAGGTTGAAGTCTGTCAGTGTTTCGTAAAAATAACAGAGAAACAGAAGACTTTAGAAACTTTCATGCTGACTTTTGCTTTATCTTGAATTGAAACAAATTCTTGTTTACCTCAGAAGATAAGCTTGGATCTAACCTCCTTTAGGTTTTAGACGCGACAAGGACAGTGGGGTTCTCTTAAAGACATATATGCCCACAGGCTCCATGATCTGAGTTCAATTACAATTTCTATTTGGGTTATGATGGGAAGCCAGCAGGGATTAAGCAGACAGACACAAAGCAGCTTTATTGGTGACGGCTTATATAACATCAATTAATGAAATATAGCTGCACTAAAAGTGATTTTCACATCAGAATACCTTAAAAAAAAAGACACCCTGCTTTGGTGAAATACCTGAGATGTTTGGAGACTGAAACAACTGGATGTTTAATACAAATACGGATTTTGATATCAAGCACTGAAATACCATGTTACTTTCCAGTAGATTAATAAAGGCAGGTGGCAGCTCTTCTGGGTCACTTGTCAAGTATGTTGGTCGTATAGGACTCTTGGATTTTTCATACTTCATGACAAGACACGCTTGACCTTGTTTTTCCATAATACGTGCAAATCTGAAAAGAGCATTTGTTTGAATTGGAGAGGTTCAGACAGGGATCACTGACCTCACAAACTTGATTGTTTCTCTCTGCATTGAGCCGGATGGTTATATTGTGAAGTTGACTGGTCAATAAATGTATCCTTGCCTTTTCATTTTTGTCCCCTTAATAAAGTGTACTGACAGAGAATCAGAAGAGAAATTAAACTCTTTGAGGGAACAAAGGCAACATATATTGTTGAGTTTATGAGGGGCATGAGGTTACTGTCTGAAGATAGGAACGATTTCAAGGTACAGATGCACACAAGAGACGTTGTCAGGCACAATGGCTGTGATTGACAGATTGCTGAAAGAATAGCAAGATACTGAGATTACATTTTGGAAGTGGAGGTTGTTCTGACATTTCCTGAACTTGGTGAGATGAAGTATCTGACATGTTCTGGTCTCTCTGACAGAGACAGCTCTTCAAGAGATGTCACAGGTCTTTATCTGTTTTGTAATTTTTTGGGGGAGTATGTGTGTGGTGCCTTGTCTAGACTAGACTGTGAGTCTTTAATAATTAATAGGTCTACTAGTTCTATATACAGTATGATCTACTAAATGAGGTTGGACATGTTGTGACAATGGACAAAATGGCTTATTTTAGAAATGCTGCATATTATAGCTCTGCTATTGTTATTAAGACCTATTTTTGTGCAGGTTTTTTTTTATTAAATTGCATTGTGTGCAGTGTGTTTCAGCTAAAATAATCAGTAAAATTATAAAACATGAAATAACCCACAAAAAAGCTCAAATATAACTACCCTTAACAAAAACTATTGTAATTTAAGTGTAACGTTGTCTGTCTGGTCTTATTCCATGTCTTGTCTTTCTGTTTTGGTTTCTCGCCTTGTTTTGTCCTTATTTGGAGTTCCTGTCTTGTCATTATTAGTTGATTTGTTCCCAGCCATGTCTCACAGGTGTTCCCAGTTTCCCTATTGTTTGATCTTGTATTTAAACCGTGTCTTTTGAGTTCTCCCTGGCCGGTGGTTAGTGTTTATGTGGTTCCTTGTTGCAATCATGCACTTGTTTTGTTTTGTCTCTGTTTTCTAGATTTTTAAAAAAAAATAAATGTTTATTTCAATCTACGTCTCCCTGCCTCTCACTCGTGACATTAAGAGAGGGTTTGAAATTTGAATTTAGTTACTTTAAAGAAACAAAGATTATTGGAAAGGGTATTAGAGAAGTTAAAAAGAAAAAAAAACCATGAAAGCAAGTTGACATTGTTCTGTGCTTTGTTCAATTGTAAATTGTTTGTGAATGCCAGGCTGGCATTGAATGCAATTCTCTAACAAAAATAAAATATCTGCCAAATTTCTGTCGCACTTGCCAAGAAGAATGTTTGTGTCTTTGTTAGGTGTTATATTATGCATTTTTTGAGCAAAATGAGTTGTTCATATTTAACATTCTGCTGGGGTTTAAAGTATTTGTTATGTTGGAGTTTTGAGTGGAACCTATGCTCAGATTGAGGGTGGGCTACTATACGTGCAGATTATGTTATGTTGGTAAAATTATAGAGCAATTACTGAAAAATGTCAGCATAATGATGAGTTGCCTCTTACTTATGCTTCCCAGTAACCCCATACTTTAGCTATTGTTAGTAGATAACTCCATAATATTTAATATGGCTACTTTGTATAGCTCACAGGTGAATTCACTTGTTATGCGTGGAACCAAACAGGAGTGAATATTTAAATGATTATTTTAAGAAGCAAAATAAAAAAAAATAAAAAAACACAACAGATGTTTTAGTCTACATGGTACCTGGCACATTTCGTCTTGTGTCTGCTACTTTCAGTTTATGCAATGGTTCATTTTTGAGTGGTTGGTTATCAGCAATAGCCACTGTCCTCTGACCGTCATGCTGCACATTACCTGAGGGTTGCAGCTCTTGTGAAACCCCTGCAATTATGGCTGTGACTGGGTTGCAGTGGTTAATGCTTTTTTTGATTGGAGAAGAATGAGGGCATGGGCAGAGAGTCTCCCTATAGGATTGTTGGTTATTTAATGAGGGCACATGCAATGACTTGTTATAGTAAGGATTATATAAAATATATTCAAATTGCAGGTATTGGATTTACTTTCAAATGACTGTGATTAATTACAAGTAATTGTAAAAATCACTGCAATAATATAATTGAAGGATCAGTTAACTGAAATGTAAATTTCCTTATAATTTAATCACCCCCATGTCTCCAAGATGTTCATGTCTTTATTTTCTTGAGTTGAAAAGAAATGAGGTTTTTGAGGAAAACATTCCATAATTTTTCCAGGGACTTCAATGGGAGCCAAAAGGTTCAGGGTCCAAATTGCCATTTCATTGCAGCTTGAAATGGGGTCTAGACGATCCCAGCTGAGGAATAAGGGTCTTATCTAGTGAAACTATCTGCCATAACAACTTTATTCAAAAATGTGTCTTTTCTGTGTCTCTCTACATCACCGTAGCACCATTCTACATCATTTATGCTTTAATTTGCATGAAAACTCCAAAGACAAATTGTTGCATGAAGTAATTATTTTTGTTTTCTCACGAAAATTATTCTCTGCTTTGTAAAATAAAGGTTGAACCACTGATGGCAGATGGTCTTTTATACTTGTCTGGACCTTGATGGTGTTAATTCTTTGGCTGTCAGTGGGACAGCCACAAGCTTCCCGGTTTTCATCCAAAATATCTTAAATTGTGGACGAACAAAGCTTTTATGGATTTGGAACGACATGAGGGTAAGGGTTTTGATTAAAAACAAAATTCCCAAAATAGTGTTGTAGAGTGATGCGGAGGAGATGAATTGCTGAATAAAGTTGTTATTTTGGTTTTCTTTGTGCCAACATGGTATTCTCATAGCTTCATAAAATTACAGTTGAACTCTCAAAATGTCTTTAAAAATATCTTAATGCGTTTTCCAAAGATGAACGAAGGTCTTGCAAGTTTTGTATGACATGAAGGTGAACAATTAATGACTGAATTTTCATTTTTTTCACTTTTGGAAATGTAGTTTTGAAGTTACAAACATGCTAATGCGCATACAGTATGTGTGCTTGGCTAAACACTTTGCACTTTATTTTGTTTAAATGCAAATTTGTCCTTATTTGCAACATCTGCTGTCACCGGTGCTACATTTTTCATTCGCTCTGTATGCCATTACGCCAGAGTCAGTGTGTCACCTTTCTGCAGGCTATGTGCTAAACATACCCGTGTGCAAAAAGAGCCCTAGCTCAGTTAGGTGCATGCTTTGACGTGTTTAACCCAGCGCCTCCTGTGCAGGTAGGTGCTTTCCTCTTTGCCTGTGCTGCAGTAGAGCCGCCTCTGCCAGCACACTGCTCTCCCGGTGCCAGCCGGCCCACGGTTGCCAGGATACCCCATCATAAACAGACAGTCACAGAATACAAATGCACATGCCAGAGGAATAACTATACATTGTGGGGGATGTGAAAGCAGAGCTGACAAACATAGAGAAGTCCAGCTTGGAATAAAGCATTATATCACACACAGTTCAATACTAATTCACCTGAGCCTTTCGTTTGACCTTCCTTGAGGGGAAGATCCTTTGTTTTATTGGTCTAGTACAAATGAGTTCAAACTAAAAGTTTGGATCGGTTATTACTAGGTGCTTTCAAAGCGGTACAATGTGTATCTAGAGACATAAGAATGCATCCTAGAAATTTAAAACGAGTATTACTGCTATAAATGATAAAAAATTGATTAAAGTGAAATGAAAGCTGCAGGCAAGGCGGTACACGTGACGATCTACGGGTAGCCTGGTGCTGCTTTCTTTTTGCCTGCCTAATCTAAAGGGAATGTGTGTGTTACCATTCTGCTGGTCTGTTTTTGGACTGGGGGTTGCATTATTTTGGGCAGCATGTCTCCACAAGTGGTCCAAAGCAGCTAATTATCTAGTTTCCAGTTTGTGTAGCCATATCTCTGGTTTCTGACCAATTTACTCTGTCCCACACCAGAGTGTCCTTTTTTCTAGACTGCATATTACATAATTGGAGTATTTGGTTTTACTAATTCAACGCACTTAGACCATAAATGAACTTATAAAAGCATGTGAAACATTAAGCTTCAGGCAGGCCTTCAGATATGATGTTTTCTCATCCCATCAATGCATGCATCATCTTATTTGTGTTAATGTTTTGTTTACTCTACAATGTAAGTAAACAGCATTTAAGGCCTCAATGGACGATGGATGCTACCAAATAATGGATACTAACAAATGTGCCATTGTGTTTTGTGGTGCTGAAACACTAGATTATGTATGTGCTAGAACTGTGCATGCAACTTGTAGTGCAATATTTAGTAGTGTAGAAAAAAGTGATGAAATTCATAGAAATGTATTTATAAAATAAATGTGTCTTTTATGTATTTATTTATGAATTTTGTATTCAGGGACAGACATGGTATGGTAAAGGATCGGCACTAAAATAGATGATAGAAGATGGCAAGATGTGACATAAATATTATTATGATTATGCCTTTGAATAATAATCATTTTTGCCTACAGTTAAAATAACCCAACTGTAGTTTGATTGAGAAAAAAAAACAAAAAAAAACATGATTTCTGAGAATTGTTAAAAACTTTTTTTTCATATATTCCATATGTTCATATTTTACACCTATTAAATTCGACAACATACCACAAAATAAATATATACCACACCAGATCAGCCTGAATATCGAATGTAGCTGTTAAATCTTTAACACCAAATATTAAATAGCAATGGGAACAATAAGCACAATAATTGTTCATGGAGGAAAAACTTTTCGTCAGTTATCTCGTGATTGTATAACACATGTCCAACACTTTTTTTTCTTGTCTGTAAATGGCACAGTTTAGCACTTTATTTGACCGCTAATGGCTTTTAGTCACCGCAGTCTATTACATCTGAACATGTTTGATTATGAAGTAAACATTGTAAAAGACATACGTGAACATATGGTAGAACATGCAACAATTAGTGTAAATCCAACACGTAATGAACCACAGATGCCTATACACTAAGTTTAAAACACTGATTAATTCATTATGACTGACTCTAGCAAAAAAACATGAAAGAACACTACTGTCAAGCAGTTATTATATTATTGCTGTACATAACAATTAACCTATACTGCCATGTTCAACTTTGCAACTGTTTTACACAAAAAGCGACGGCACGCATGATTATAATTGCATTATAACTTACTGAACTGTATTTAAAATGGTGTTAAATGATTATAGTGTTGTCAGGAGTATCCAGTTTATAGTAACACACATTAATAGCTGTGTAACAAACATTGTTTTAAAAGTTCAGCACAGACAGTTTGTGTTGAGGATGACTGATTGCTTCACGATGCTGTTCCTGTACAGACAGTGCTACTTTAACAATTGTCATGCATCTTTTTCCTCATGTCGGCATTTGTATATATTGTAGAAGCATACACATTCTGGGTCAAGAAAAAGGCTTGTTATTCATGCCCTAGGCGAGAGAAGAGATTTTGCGTATCACGTTCTGATTTACTACAGAGCCCATGCAAAGCGTTTAGAGTCTGCTTCTTCTATTACATAGATTTGTGGGTAATTTTCATGCCATTATGTTAGCCATGAATCAACGCTTACATTGTGATTTAATGCATGAGTTATACTGTGACCAACATGTGAACCACTTCATTAATAATCTTCAGATTCTGCTCTCAGAATTCAGGAAAGAGAATTTACACGCAACGAGTACAATGACCTGATTGAGGCTATTTTCTGAATGCAGCAAATTTCATAAAGAATTATCAGCTGACTCCTGCTACCTTGTTTTATATTCATATATAACCATGATAGATAATGGGTCTCCAGCCTTTCTTACACTGCAGACAAGTTATTGCAAATATCTAAAATCCATTGACATTTTATGCATGAACAAGCATACTTTTTTGGTTCATATAATATTTAACTCATAGAATGAATATGTTTTATTATATTTTTAAAAAAATGAGGTAACATATTCAATGGCATTCATTTTTCTAGAATGTATTTTTATAATAATCTTTAATTCATAAATGCTTTAAAATTGTTTATAATATATACTAAAAATATATAATGCTAATACTTTCATGTAATTAAGAGAATATATATATATATATATATATATATATATATATATAACATTATTTAATACTGCTATTTAGTATTCATATCTGCTTACAGTTGTCTGCTTTTACATTTAATTCCTGTTAGTTGCTACAGATGTTTTTTTTTTTATTTTTGGTTTGTTTGTTTTTTAAGATTTCAGGTCAATGGGTTTTATTTGTTTCTATTTCTAATGTATTGCTGTTTGTTTGCTTCAACATGCATTGGCAATCTGTGTGCCTCTAAACCATCTTGTTAATTTACGATTCAATTTCCAATTGTGTCTGCTAAGATTACTGTGGTAGATGTCTCATTTCACAAATAACACATTTCCACTCTCAGGACAATTTACGTTTTTGATGGAATTCGCTATGCTTTAGTTGGGTGATTTCAGACCTTGTTAAAAGTTCAATCACCAGCTCCTCAGTGCATAATGGATTAACAGATGACTGAACAACGCCAAGGGTCACAGATGCTATCAGGATAGGAAATGTCTCTGTGGATTCCTATATGTGTGTTTCTTCAATAAAATAAACATTCTACTAATCTAACATTACTTGGTGATGCTGAATCAGTGTTGATATTATATATATATATATATATATATAGAAAGAGAGAGAGAGAGAGAGAGAGATCCTTTGCAGTGAATAGGTGCCATCAGAACGAGTCTCCAAACAGCTGATAACAACATGGTGTACTAATTTAAAGGAATAGTTTGACACAAAAATGCCATTTAGTTTTTTAGTCATCTGAATTTCTTTTTATTTTTGGTGTAGTTTGAATTGACTAAATATTATAAGATTTTAGTAGACTAAAGGCCCCGATATACTTCAAATTACATCGAAGAACATATGAAATCATTTTGAACAAAATCAGACCAAAGCGAAGTTCATTTTGAGTTTGTTTTGGCAGTTTGAATCAGTTTTGGCTCCTAAACACCTACCATTGGTCCAAGGCGGCTACACAGTCGGTGGGTGTGTTCTGAAACTCCACCTTTTTTGGCGCAGGATTTGTTTTTCCAGGATTGTTTGACATTCAACCGAGGTCAGACAAGGGAGCAACATCTCCAGTAACTAAATATTATAGCAAGTTTTAGTTTCCAATATCTGTGTGAACTTTGGTCTGTGCCTCTGTGTGTGTGTGTGTCCTGTCTGAAATCTCACTGCACACAATCCAGACAGCATTACACAGTACCTACTGACAGTGAAATAAAGCTTTGCATCTCAGATCAAAGGCTCCCCTGGAGAGATGACTCTATATCGACAGATTAAATGGAAATGTATTCTGCTTTTTGTACTGCTATTTCTCTCTTTTTCTTTTTTTTTCTCTGCTAAATTGCAAAGGGGTGGTGTTCCCACAAGAGCAACATGTATCAGCTTCAAATGGTCCGTTTCTACCTCGTATCTTTACTGCACACACCGTAGACAGACATGAAGCTGCTTGGTTTGGAAGTGGTGATGTGACAGGGACAGAGAAAGATTTAGGATAGTTCGCTCTTGCTCATGAGATCATGAGATCATCAGTCACCATCTATCTTGGTTAGACATGCAGTCAGCTTCAAAATCTCAGTCAGACATTTAGTAAAGAAAGTTTGGGATTATGAAAAAAGTAAAACATTGAAATGTTATGATGTAATACTGTAACAGTGGCGACCGTTTTTCTTTCTTCAAGTGAAGAAAAATAATTATTTTAAATCCATGTTAATTATTATTATTTATTTATCTTCCATCATGTTGTTAAGATGATTATATATTTTCTTTTAATCTAAATTCAATTGCCTTTTGTTTTTTAGTTTTTTGGGGGGGGGTTTGCATTACGTTCATGCAAACATAGCTTTTTTCACAGTAGGTAAAGAGTATGCATTTTCTGTATTTACAAAACGTTACGACATTGGCTGCACTTCTTTTTATTTATTTATTTTTAGTAATTTTGCTGTGTAATTTAGCTGATATGATAAAGTGTCTGAAGCTGCAGCTGCTCACAGCATTATGCAGTTTGCTACACTACAATGCTCTTGATCATGGAGGTCACTGAAACAAGGGCATGAAAGTGAATTGAATCGATCCATATACCTGATCAAGCCTCCATTTGATAGATGGCCTTCCACACAAACTGGCACAGTAATCTGTTTTTTAGGATTAAAAAAAAAAACAGAAACAAAAAGGTAAAAAAAAAACAAAACTGCACTACAAAACCTGAGTCGATGTAATTTATTTATCACTGAGTGAATTATTATTATTATTATTATTTTAAATTACTTTAACTAAAATAAACTTAAATGTGAAACTATATTATATTTATTAATTAAACATATTTATAAAAATTATTTATTGACTATATTTTATTTAAATAATCTATCGTATATTTATTATATGATAGATTATATTATAATTGTATAAACTTACCTCTATTTAATTTTAGATAAAATATGACAGATAACCAAGCCTTCATTTCCCAATTATTCAAAAATCATCAATTCAACAGATGGGCTGTTAGGAATTGTGGAAGTAGATAACATCTGGAGTAAACTTTTTTAAATGACACCAGCTGGATTTAAACTCCTCACACCAACTAACTATAGACCCTATATATATTTTTAAATATATATATATAGAGAGAGAGAGAGAGAGAGAGAGAGAGAGAGAGAATTTTTAGAAAAACTGTATTAACAATAATTCTTCATACAGATACAAAAATTAAAAAGCTATATATTAGCAAAAAGAAAAACTACAAAGAAAAAGACAAAATACCATCAGAAATAACACACAAAGCTCCGTGGCTGCACCAAATACCCTCAAACGTTGACAAGTCATCCATAGTTTTATAAAACTTGAATTCCATCAGCACTCTTGACTTAACCAGCACTAGAAAGACCTCAGTAACAATCCGATTCTTCCTACTCACATATATTGCCATTTTTGCTTGTCCGAGCATAAAATTCAACAACTGGCAAACTTGCCTCTTGCTTCGACTATACTTAAACCCCAGAATAAACATTTCAACTGAAAAAAAAACTCATCAAAGCAGCTGAAGAATCCTTTCCAATAATATAAAAATTGATTTCAATCTTGAACATTGTGAAAAAGCAGGAAAGAGAGAGAGAGAGAGAGTTTTTAATCATGTATCCAGGAAGCCACATATAGTCAAGAGAATCTGACAAGTTCCGTCTGACAAATCAGACCCTTCAACAGCTGTGCTTGCGCACATATCAGAATGATACAGCGCATGGTTTGCGAGGAAGGGTACTGACCTAAAATATTCAAATAATTGAGAGAATCAAATATTTATTTTTTATAAACACGATGGACTCAGAGAAGTCAATTTGTATTCTCATGAAACCATCTGTATTCTGTTCATTTAATTTAAGTAGGTACCTCACATTTGCTGGAAAATGAAAGTGCGACTGAGAACAAAAACCTCAGATCATAACAAATAGATTCATGGACCCTTAACACATTATGAGATGGTTTCTATGAAAAACATTAGACTACTGGTACATCCAAAGAAACATGGTGGCATTTCTTTATGCTATTAAGCTGTGGGAATTTTGGTCAGTTTAGCCTTGATGATGATGAGACATCATTTACATAAGCATCATCAATCAGACCTTTCATCACTGACCTACACAGCGACATTTGTACCTGTGCCCAAAAACACTTGTTTATAATATCAAGCCAAGCCATAATGCTTGCACACACTGAGCTCTGAAATTGTCCAAAACCACTAGCTGATTTTAATAATTACCATCTATTAGCATTTCAAAAACAGAATGAAGGCAATACATTGAAATAATGTGGGTTAAAAAAAATCCTGTGAGTACATAAATTGTTTAAATACTAATGGTCCTGGGCAAATTCTGTGTAGATGTGGGGTTTAGATTAATGTAAACATGACTCGCGTCACTTCCCCGTAGCCTAAGTTTGATAAAAACAAAAGTTTATTTATTCTATACCTTTTAAGTTCACTTTGAAAGATGAACAACAGCAGCAGCAGTATGGTATAATATTTATTTGTTTGCTACCTTTCCTTTCGTTCTATTAATGGCTTTGGAAAACTTGCATCTCATGTTTCTCTATGTTGCTTTTTGCATAACTCCAGGTCGTTGGCACAAGCTTCGTTGTCATTTCTTTGTAGGAATTCATTGCTTTTTACTGAATTTCTTAAAGTCTCTCCGCAAGCGATCGTACAGGTGTGGATATATGTGGCAGCTCAGTAGTGTATATAGTGACTGGAGATGTTGCTCCCTTGCCTGACCTAGGCTGAATGAGAAACGAAAAGGTGGAGTTTCAGAATACACCCAGTGATTGCATAACCACCTCGGACCAACGGTAGCTTGAAGGTGTTTAGGAGTCAAAACAAACTCCCCAAAAAGTTTGCTTTGGCGAGATGATTTTAACTTTATTTTGGCATGATTTTGTTCGATTTCAGTTTGTTCTTCAACTTCATTTGAAGTATATCAGGGCCTTTAAAGGGACATATTAGTATCTCAGAGTAATAGATTGTCCCCTAGAGATATAACTGTGAACCTGTTGGGGTAAATAAACCACAAAGATATCCCTTTAAAAGTACTGCCTTACTGACAAACCCTTGCACCCCTAAAAATAATGTGTGAACAGTTTTGTGTAGATAAGTGATAAATAACTGTCTGTAAATATTATGTAGCTTACATGCTAAATATTAAACACTGCCCCATACGATTTAATATGTCAGGTTCATGTACAGTCATTAACAGCTCCATATCATGGTCCTGTACTTATTACATGACTACTCCACAAACAAATAAATACTGTAGATGGACATAAATAAAGTCTTTAGAGTGTGCTTTATATCTGCTAATACTTTTTCATGATTATCTGATAATACTCCAATGTGAGTTATCTAATGTGGTCATCTTTTGTTCACCCTCATGTCATTCCAAACCTTTATGGCTTTCTTTTCTATGTTGAACATTAAAAGAATATATTTTGCAGAATGCTGAATCAAACAGTTGATGGTCCCAACCTCCATAGCATTTCTTTTCCTACTATGGAAGTCAGTAGGGACCAAAAACTGTTTGATTCTTCACAATGTCTTCCTTTGAAGAAAGATATTTTCTAGATACTACGAAACTGAGTTTGGAATGACATGAGGGTGAGTAAATGATGTTTTCATTTTTGGGTAAACTGTTACTTTAAGGCTGGAATAAATGATTTTTGCTCCAATATTCCACAGATTTACTGTCTTGAGAACTGTCCTGATTTACTCGAAGGAGACGATTTTTAAACACATATTGTTTTGATTTGCCATGCATCTTCTAGCAACAGATTCTTATAGTTTCTTCGTGAGTTGTTTTTTTTTTTTTTTTTGTGATCAAACAACTTTAAAATCTGGCAAAATCAGTTGTTTAGTAAACGATAGCCAGATTATTAAAAATCTTGCTGCGTATTCCAGACATTAGTGGAATGTCTAAGTGGACTATCAAAATAGATTGCAAACAGAAATCTGCCTAGTAACAAGACAAACAGCAGCTTTATTACAGAAGATAAGAAAGATATCGTCTTCTGTGTGATATACTACGAGAGACATGAAACCAGCGCAAGTTTCAATAATCTGATATAGAACATTGCACTGACCACTGAATGCGATGACTGACCAATCAGAATCAAGTATTCCAGAGCGCCATGTACAGTAGTAAACAAACAGTTAAAGTAATAACCAATTCCAGAGAGGCGCATTTCCAACATAATATAATAAGAGCTGCCGTTGGAGGAGGATTGGGCTAGTTCTGTCTTTAGCATTAGATGAATGTTCCACATTATTAGGGAGATGAGGCGGTGAAACCCTGAACTATATCTTCTCGGGAAGTAGCTGCATGCCACAAGCAGAGATATATAATGCGTTCACATAATGATGAAAACATTTGGGAATAATTTTCCCTGCTCCCAATTTCTAGGAAGATAACATCGTACTCTTTTACCCTATTAAGAACATTAATTGGATTTACCGGCATGGATGTACCACCAGCATCGAAGCGTTTGCTTATCATGTTAAAGCAGGGCCCACCCCCTCACTTACCCATATCCTAATATGTGTAACCTCAGTTTGGCGTGCAGCAGCTGCCTGGAGCTTTTGCCTGCCAATGCGAGTTTGTTGTTGTTGCTGTTTCTACCGTTATGTGGATGTAGATGTAGGAGGGAGAGACAATGGCAACAGGTATTAATGCTGCTGGTTTCTTTTCAGACAGTTTCCATGGCAATTGCTGAAAATCTTTCTCAGGTGGAGGGGCCGCTGCAATCCAGTAGCAGGATGAGTTTTTCTAAATGGCCATAGGGGTGAGTATAAGGAAAGACAATTGCAGTAAACAGTGTTTTTTTAGTCGATCTAAGACCTCCGTGCATGAGCTGTCTTTGCAGGTCTATATTACGTAATGCTGTTTTCTCACGGAACTGAAAAAGAAGTCCTCTTGCTTTTTGTGCAAACAGGTGACACTGAGAGAAGTTCTGAGTTCTGTTTTGCTGGATTTATAGTTTTAAGTTAATGCTCCAAGGACATTCATTTTAAAGATTCCTAAACCCTACTGTCAACTGCTGCTATAATCAGATTCAAAATATATACATAAATGCAGTTGAATTCCTCAACACTTTTTATCATTTGTGAGAATTCGGAACCTTGTTGTTCCAGGATCAACAAGGATGTGATTGTCATGCTCTGTAAAACGACATGCACACTTGTTTATCCATAGTGCTTCGTCTTGATCTAGCTGTGAAAGAAGGCATATCACAAATACATGTTGGCTAAAATGATTTAATCACTTTGTACTTTGAATGCCAGCTCCCCCTGGGTATTATATTTGGTATTGCATGTCTGTTGCACCTCCCGCTGTACAAGTACATGTCTATATATTTTTTCTCTGTTCTTGGGATGTCTGAGGCTCTGCTCAGGGTCCATGGAGTTACATCTTCAGATATAATTTGGCAATTCATTGGAAACAGTTATATATTTCTTCAAAAATGGGTCAACATCTTTCATGTGCCATCTTAGGTAATCCATTAATCTATTTTGCCTGTTCTTGTGTGACACATGATAACAGTATTAAGATGAAAATTCTCTCATCATTTCCTTACCCTCTTGTCATTCCAAACCTGTGTAACTCTCTTTTTTTGTGGATCTCAAAAAATGTAATGCAAAAGACTGTGCTGGTCTGTATTTCCAAGCAGTTACTGCTTCATAAACAGACAAACATATTTCTATATTTGCCATCACTATTATATTGTGAGGTCAAAGTGGAATTTTTAGCATCATTATTCCAGTCTTCAGTGTCACATGATGCTTCATAAATCATTCCAATAGTCAGATTTAGTGTTGAAACATTGAAAACAGTTGCGCTGCTTAATATTTTAGTGTAAACTATGAGATGTTGAAATATATATACAGTACACTTTAAAAAATAAAAGAGTAAAATAACAAAAAAAGTGCTGGCAGCTCGTTACACACAAAATTATTCAACACAATTCAATGAAGTATAAAATTCTAAATAACTTTTGATCTATTTAATGCATCCTTAATTAATAAAATTAATAATTTCTTTTAAAAACAACAACAAAAACTTTTGAACAGTGGTGTAAATACTGTTTGTCATTTGTTAGATATATAGAATTTTTCCTCAAAATTGTGGCTGGTTGCTACCAGTCCCATGAGCCACATAATCTGACTGTGTTTTATATTAATGTGGCATCAGTGTAAATTCCTGTCAATGATGTCAGATTTTTCCTTTAGCATATAATCAAGCAGATACCCACAGTCAGATAAATTATTCAGCTTGTCAGATGAATCTAATTTTCACCATCTTTGAAGTAAGGGCTATGTGTTTTTGCCCAAAAAGCATTATTTGGGTTTTCTCTTTATTTATTTATTTTTTTCAGCAAAAACATGATAGAATATTTCCTGTTTATTCAAAAGTGGAATGATAAAAAAGAAGCCTGTATTCCTCTTTAACACTCTAAATCAACTGTAGAAACTGTTGTTCTGTACTGCAGTAAACCAGGCAACCAGCTCATCATCACCCAGAGTTTAGAGGTCAACCCCTCCCATCTACAGAAGCACTGCAGGCCTCAGGTCTCCTTCAGCCTAGTAGCCTAGCAACTATCCGTAGCTAGTGACACGTGCAACTGTCTCCCACTTGCCAGTATGGGAGTGAAAGCACAGATTATCTGTGTGAGAGAGACAGAGAAAATAAGTGCTGCTTTTGGGGCAAAAAGTCATGACACTCATGAGCCATTTAAAGTACAAAGTGAGTCAGAACACAGATGGCTGAGACCAGACCTACTGCTTTATTCAGCAACTGAGACCTACAGTATCTTTGCTCTTTTCACTCTTGAAGTTTAAGATGATAGTGTTGTTACATGACTGGTTTCTAGAAGGACTAAACTGATTAGTACCTGAACGAACACATTGGATAATAAAATTATACAAAGTGGCGGAGCTCGGATTGGGCACCCCATTCAAATGCTGCTTTCTGTCTCTTTTTTTTTCTTGACAAGAATTGCTTTTATTAAGACATGAAACGTCTTTACGATAACATCAAATGGAAGACTTTTCAGACACGCATTCCCCTTTGCCTCAGGGATAAGCACAGGTCAAATGAGTGCAGAAAAGTACAGGTGATGAGGAGCTTCAGTAGACATTAGCAAACTGCGGTCAGATGATAGCTTTAATCTTCTGTTAATATTTTCACAGACAAATTGATTTTGTGATTAATCAAATTCATTCAACTTTTATAGATGGACAGCCATAATACACACACACACACACACACATATATATATATATATATATATACATGCATTATATCTATCTATATATTTGAATTTATTTGAAAAAAAACAATAAAAAATTTTTTTATTGCACAGTCCATTTGGGTTGTTTTGATTAAGCAATAATAATTAAAATGCATGTCATTTACATAATTAACGTTAATTAAATGTATTTTATTGTTTTACATTTTAAAAGTTGGTTTTATAACAAAAGCAGAACTCCAAAAGTCATTTTTTGGCAAAAACATATAACTCCACATTTCATGTTTTAGAGTTAAAACAAAACGAAACACTTGTTTAATCCTTGATCTTTCCTCAGATGACAATGATGCCTGACAAAGGTTGTTGTTGTGATCATACTGTATGGATGTGTGTGTGTGTGTGTGTGTGTGGTTGTTCACTTCTCACTGCTGTGTGTGTGCACTTGGATGGGTTAAATGCAGATCAAAAAATTCCTAGTATGGGAAACCTTACCTGGCCATATGTCACGTCCTTTCATGTCATGAAATGACGTATGCCTGTGATTACCAATCAAAATGCGTTTTTTCTTTCTTTTGCCAGTGCGTGGACTTTTTACACTGATCTCACTGTGACTAAAACATATTTTACTAGGTGCAATTCATACGAATGACCACATCTAACCCCACCCCTAAACCTACCCATTACAAAAATCTTGCAAAATCATGAATTTGTGTGAAATGTGTTCTCTGGGCGTTGAACTCATGATCACATCTCTAGATAGGGGGGCAATTGTAGTGTATACACTCTAAAGGCCCGTTCACACCGGGACGAATATCCCGCACAAATATCATTCAATACTGTCGTATTTCACCGCTAATGTACAAACGATCTATATGGGCATATTGGTTAGAGGAAAGGTTGGATTACATGCAATACACTGATTTTTGAAAGGATCATGGAACGCTGAAGACTGCAGTAGTGATGCTGAAGATTTAGTTTTGCCAATAGGTATAGATTTTATAGAGGAATATATTCTAATAGAAAATTTTTTATTACAATATAAATTGTAAAAATATTTTTTACTTTATGTTTATCAAACAAATACAGTCTTGGTGAGCACAAAATGTTAATTTTTAAAAAAGAAGAAAAAAAACATGCACTAATCTGACACCAAACTTTTAAATGGTAGTGCCTATAAATAACAGGTATCTATTGAATTTTTAATAGTTTTTAATTTGTTTTCAGATGTTGACAATTACAAGCCCCTGGCTTCAGATCTATCTGTAATAGAATGGTTGGGTGATATCGTAACTGTGTACTTGGGTTGCAGCCAACATTCGGCTGGTATCCAACCTGCAACATCAGCTTTTGCCGACATCTCCGCACAGCTGTTTCTGTACATTTTAAATACATTTATCAGTTTTGTTATTTTTATTACCTAAAGGAGCAGGCTAGAATGAAAAAGGCTTTCAACTTTAAAAAAAAAAATAAAAAAAAAAAATAAAACATAACAATGTATAATTTTTTGGGTGGTGTAAAAAAAAAAACCCACAGTAACACATAATGCACTGTTAGTGTGCATCTATGCACCAGTGGCAGAAAACTGTTCTGGACAGCAGTCCCATAAGCCCAATCAGCAGGCTGACTTATTCAGACTGATGCTTTCTCCCTCTGATAACAGGACCCTGGAGAGACCGAATGGCTGGCAGGTTCTTTGACGACTGCGGGGGAGCCACAGCACGTACAAACTCTCGCCGTATACAAACAAGACTCAAAATCATACTTGCTCAAATTATTCTGCCTTTCTTTTTTCCACATGTACTCTCACATTCTATTGTATGTCCATATGCCGCTGCTGAACAGCTAATTGAAGTGGATATTTCTTTTAGTGTTGATCCAGTGTAATTCTTGTCGAATAACCGCAGCAGTGAACCACAACGTGAGTCCTTTGAGGTATGAGCTCACAACTAAGCCTGCAGGGCTTTTGTGTACAGCAGTTCAACTCTTAATTGCAAGAAAAATTAGGCGCAGTCTTCCATTTACCAAACAGGCAGATGTTGCCATGGAAACGGTAACGTACTTCAAGGCTTCGGCATATGAGAGGCCTTGGGTTTGATTGGCCTGGAGGTCTGACCGCGGGGAAAACAGACCAGAGACAACTCAGGTATTAAAGAGAAACTCAAGGATACATGAGAACAACAGCATCATGGTATCAGTGCTGTAGTGTTTGATACTGACCCCATGCTGTTGTAGAGCGTTCAATAGTGTATTATAAAGACACCTTATAACTTATGACTTCAAAAATTTGTGTCAGTAAATCAACTGCATTTTTTTACCAATAGGAAAAAAAGAACATATAGAATTCAAAAAGCTACTTTATGAGGCCTTTAATGTGTTTTTCTTTTCAACTGTGCCTTAGGCAATTCACAGTCAAGAGCCGGGCGAAAATACCAATGAGCTACAGGCCGAGTTTACTGCAGGATTTGTGTTTATTTCTATTTTCAAAATTATACACGCAGTTGGAAAGTGTCAAAATGTCAGACATTTAACTAATATATATATATAATAAATTTTAAAAAACATATGCAGAGCTACACATGGGCTGAAAAATGACTAGCAACCAAAAAAGGAGCGAATAATGATGTAACTCTCGAGCACTTTATACCAACAAAAAACAATTGTGTTATTATCTATGCTTGCTATTTTAAACTAATGAGCTTAATGGATTAATGTTCCGTTCTTCGTGTGAAAAAAAAGTAATGTAGAGAACTGTGTGAAGCTATTTGTGTCCCTCCAGCAATATTTGTTGTTTGTTTAAAAGAATCATTTTTAAAATTTTCTCAGGCATTAAACAAGAACATCGATCCTCAAATGGTTTTGTATTTATGGTCCTCACAATAATGAAATGTCTAGTCTTTTCGTTTGTTTGTACTAGTAAAGGTCAGACATCTACAGTGGCCCAGGCAGACTAATTTCTTTGTATTGTGGCTAGTTTGCGTTTTGGAGATGTTTTGTTGTGTTGTGTTCTACTGGGCTCCCAAACATAACAGTTACTCCAAAGAAATAAGGCTAAATTAATGCCACCTTTATTCTAACAGAGTGATAACATTTTCATTCGTGGAGTTAAAAAGTTCAGGAATCTGCAGGCGAACTGTTCTTCAGTGGTTTACTAATACAGTGTATTCATTACTCGGTAAACACAGTCTGCATGACTCCTGCAGCATCATTCACAGGCTGGAAAGCATGTGGGTTAGCAAGGCTAATCGTAATGTAGATTTCTATTGACTTTCGTATTGACATAACAGCTGTGTGAATGCAAATGTGTACCGTGTGGATTGTTTGGTGGCGTAGCTCTCACAGTCGCAGATTTCCATTTGTAAAGGTCTCAGCGTTGTTGCGAGAACAAGTGACTGCTAATAAATTGAATTAGCAATTGTGTTACACAAGACATGGAGCATAGGCTGCCTGAATGGCATGTGTAAATCTTTTAATCTAAAGAAACTGCCATTAAAATGCTTTATAGGATCATGAAAAGGACAGTGGATCACTTCTGCCCCCTAGAGTTTGAGACAGTTAAAGCAGCCATCTCTGAGCTTTAGCTAGATTTTTTCTCTCTCTCTCTCTCTCCTTAAAATTCTACATACCTCAGAAAACTCACGTTGGGGTTAACTGCTGCTGTTAATTATTTGGATTTTTTTGAAAGTCAATGCGTGAAAGAACGGACAGAAAAAAAAGCGTATTTTATTTTTTGTGGGAATTTTCTGTCTCCAGTTATCGGTAAGTGAAGAGCTTTCATACATTACTTTATGATTTCTGTCTTTTTATTTCAAATTTTCATCTTCAACAATGGAGTCTTCATTGGGTTTTTGGTGAAACTTCGTTGTTAGATTTGTCTAGTACTGGATTAATCACTACATTAAAGTTTTCTTAATTACTGCTTTTTTTTTTTATCCTGAAAAAAAGAGGGGGTAAAAATTGGAGGGTGGGTAATGTTGTGTTTAAATTTATGGTTTATTGAAACATAGACATCTTTTTTTTTAAATTACATTATGACACTGCTCTGACCCTTCCGATGTAACTAATATGCTGAATTTAACAAATGGCTGCTTAAACTCCATAAACCTAAAAACGTAGAATAAACATCTAAATTAAAATACACTATTGCATATTTTGCATGTTTTTTTATTCATTCAGTTGTAAAAATTACTGTTTAGAAGTGAAGATATAAACAAAATTAAGACTGTAAGAAAACCATGATCATTTATTTATAAGACTTTACAGAAAAATATCAACTGTTGCAATGTTTATACATACTATACTAAAAATTTAAAAAATTAGACCACTGAAATGTATGAAAATGAACTGTAATATTTTGTTTGCTTAAAATAACAGAAATAAATACATGAGCTAATTTCCTCTTAAATATGCTAGATAAACATTTAAAATCAAGTGGAAAAACAAGATAAAATCTGGAGGCATGGACAGCAAGATTTTCTCAGTAAACAAATCAAGCATTAAATGGTTCAAATATGAGCTGTACCGTACAATTCAGATGTTTCGGGAAATGTGCCATTTTGTGCTTCAAAAGTTCAGGTATAATTTCTGTGCAAAAAAAGGAAACTTATTTTTTAAAAACCGGAGAAGATATTCTTGTCACATAATTATTATAAAAAAAATCAGCTGCTGTCATTTTAGCTTTGAAAGTATTTACCATGACATTTCCAATTCAGTGAGCTACAGAAAACAACAGGTGCTCTTTCTGATTTCATTGCGGTTGCAGAGAGATAAGAACGCATTTTTTGAAGTGCCTGTTTCTTGCACTTGAGTCAATAAACGTCTTCCCGCAGTTCTGACAGATGTGAGGTCTCTCTCCCGTGTGGATCCTGACATGTGTGTTCAGGTGACTTGATTGCCTAAAGTTTTTCCCACAAAAGTTGCAGTGGTAGGGTTTCTCTCCAGAGTGAACTCGCAGATGAATTTTCAGCAGTCCTGGCGAGCTGAATCTCCTGCGGCACACGACACACAAATACTCTCCTGTACCGTGTGAATTTCCATGAATATCCTGATGTGTCGGGTAGCTTTCAGACAGTTCCTCTTCATGCTGAACGTCTTCCAAACAAATGTCAGCCAGTTTTGTCTTGGACTCTAAAGACATGATAAAAGTACACTTTTTTTATTTATCATGCGTCTAAAAGAGTGAAATATCTGACAAATCCTTTTTTTGTATTTAATTCATAAAATCCTTTGTTTTTTTATGTAGCACTGTTCATTAAAATGCTCTTACGTGTTTGTTGTTCTTTATCAAGTATCACTTCTTCAAAGCGTCTGATCTTCTTTACTCTGTGAATTTCCTCATTTTTCATCTTATTCCTCTTGTTCCTTTCCTGCTGTGATTGTAATTTACTTTGGGAGAAAAAAGAAACACATGTTACTTCAGAAAGACCAGAACTTCAAACAGATTTATTGATGATATTTATTTGGAAAAAGGCTTATTTTTAAGAGACTATTTTGATTGGGTGATTCTTACAAAATAAATGTCCAAATAATCTAATGGTTAAACTTTTGACAGTTGAAAAAATATGTAGCATTTCTGCTTCTTGTTGTTGTTGTTGTATGTTAACAACATCAAGAAGCCACCATGAAAAGTAAAAGTGAATGCTTTTGATTTCACTCACAGCTAAAAAAGAAAAAGTAAAACACAAGCACACTGCATGGCACTGCATCATTCAGGGTTTTATTTCAAAATTAATTAACAACATACAAAACTTGGTCATTTACTGCATTTAATCTAAAGTAAACGATAAGGAAATATTTACACAGAGACTCTTAGAAACTGCATGCAGTTTATTTTTTATGGAATATTCACATGTATGAATTTGGCAGATGTTGTAAAGCACATTATTACACAGATTTTATCAACAAGTGTATTTTCTGGGAATCGTACCAATGACCTTGGCACTGGCTAGTGACATACATAATCTAGCAGCTGAATAACAGGAATACATGAATATTTTTGTGCATATCTCAGTGAACATTAAAAACACTGTAATGTTGAGCAGAGGAGGTGGCCGGCACTGGCTCTGGAATGACTTGATTAATGCCTTCTTTAATGTTGACTAAAACCTCCTGAAATGCTTTCTTTCTCCTGTAAGCAGCTGAGTTCTCCCTCCACTTTTTCTGCTGCCTTCTCAGATCTATTGGGTTCAGATCTTTAGCGAATTTCACTTTCCCCTGAGATTTTCGCCTTTGATATCTACAAAAATGAGAAATATCAGTAAGTCAGTGTCAAACTGATTTTAAAAAGCTCAATCCAGAGCTGATTTTTACATTAAACCAAAATATAATTAGTTTTGTGTCTAAGACTTTTTTTTTTTTTCGAAAGTCTTGTTCACAAATGCTGCATTTATTTATTCAAATACACAGTAAACAGTAATTTTGTAAAATATTTACATAATTGTAAATAACTTATTTTAATTTACTTTAAAATATAGTTTGTGTGATCCTTGTACTTCTTTTTCTGGAAACCATAATACATTTTTGTCAGACAAATAGTCATTTTAACTTTACTAAATAGAGTTACCTTCATTTTTAAACTATTTAATGGATCCCTACAAAATAAAGTCTTCATAAAAAAATAGTAATAATTAAATCTTACTGACCCCTAATATTTAAAGGGTTAGTTCACCCAAAAATGAAAATTCTGTCATTAATTACGTTCCAAACGCTACAAGAATACTTTTCTTTTGCACAAAGCAAACAAAAATAACATAATTTAACTCTACCATTCTCTCTCATTCTCTCCTGACTTACGTCTTCCATCATTTCAGAGAATATTACAACGCAATGCATACGCATGCTTTAACGTATTTGATGTAATCAGCCTTGTTTGCATACGGGAGAAAGTACACGCAGTGGAAGGCGTATTCTCTTTCACACAGACTTTTTTACCAGTGTTTTTACTACGTTTCTGGACCTTTTGAATTAGTCATATTGCTGTCTATGGAGAGACAGATGGCTCTGATTGCATCAAAAATATCTTCAACAAAGGTCTTACGGGTTTGAAACAACATGAAGGTGAGTAATTAATGACAGAATTTTGGGGTGAACCAACCCTTTAAACAGTAGTATACTTAAAGTATACATGATCTGCTGTTACTATAGTACTATAGTAAAATTTATTATTTACGCACCCTTGAGTTCCAAATCTGTATGAATTTCTTTGTTCTGCTGAACACAAAGGAAGATATTTTGTTTTGGGTCACCATTGACTTCCATCGTGTGTGTGTGTGTATATACAGTATCTCACAAAAGTGAGTACACCCCTCACATTTTTGTAAATATTTTATTATATCT
>JAUCMS010000012.1:14232833-14252523 GCA_032357445.1 Enteromius radiatus | reverse complement strand
TATATATATTACTGCACAACTGTTTTCAACACTGTCAATAAGAAATATTTCTTGAGCACATTTAAATTATATTTGGGCATATTTAAATAAATTGTAGTTATTTTAAATGGTAATAATATTTCAGAAGCCAATAATAAAATAAAATAATACAATTCTGAAGCCAAAATAAAATGTTAGCCTACTGTATTATTTGAACATCATGTATTAAAAGCACGACAGTGAAACAGAATATGGAGTTTGAAGCAGCAAATCGTTTTTTTATGTGGTATTATATTTTTTTGTTGTTGTTCCTACTGTGGGGGCGATTTGTTTGTGGTCTCTTGGAGAAAGGCATTTACTGACAGTGAGTAGCGTGCCACTGAGGGGTGAGGCAGTCATGGTGCTCAGAGAGCCAGGATCATTCCTGTGACTTAACATGACACCACTTGCACTAAGACACCGACAGCTGCACACGCACATGCTTTCCATTCTGTTTGTTGTAGAGGATTATAACCTGATAAAAGAGACCAGTGACTATCGTATTGTAAGACCCTGTCCACTACTGTTTCTTTCTGACTGAGAGCCCTAAAGACAGTACAAACACAGGCACTGGTCAGTATTATTTTAGTACATTTTTTATAGTATTTAGTTCTATTTGTATATTATATTCATCTAAATATGACTATGATATAAAAAAGATGTATTTCATTAATTTAGTACTTTTGTAATTAGAAAAATATATATATTTGGCTTAATTTCGGTTATTTTATTACTTAAATTTAATGTAATTTTTTCTTTTTACATTCTATTTTTTATTTTTATTTAATGTATTATTTATTTTAGCTTTTTTTTCAATTAATGATTTTAATTCTTTTTTGTAGTTGTAGTTAATAATAACAACATTGGTGGTCCCACTGAAAATCGCAAAATTAGATATATAATATGGTTATTTTCTATAGCCTAATTTCTAAAAACAAAACTGTATAATAACTGTCCAAAAATCTGGAGATAGAAAAAAGTGAGCTGTTTGTTATTCTTGTTTTATTCTCGATTAAATACATAAAGTTTCATAGCATTAGATTTTACTTCTTTATTCAATTTTGTTTGTTATCTTACATATATTTCTACTGTGAAACTTGATCATTTTAGTTATTTATTTATATATTTATATATATATATATATATATTTTTTTTTTTTTTTTTTTTGCAGTGTAAAAGACAAACTGATAAGATTTACAAATGCTTTGACAGACAGGCAGACAGATAAACAGACCCCCTCCTCAGTTTATAGTGTCTTTTTCAGCACTTACATCGACCCCCAAAGTATTTGGACACACAAATAACATTTAAAAATGTATAAATGCAAAAAAGCTAAAATATTAAAACCAAGCAAAAATTGCAAACACGGGATGCTACTCTTCGGTTTTTAGTCCTTCTGTAAAACAAACAGCATTTGCTTACAAATTTGATCTTACATAATCACAGTCACCCACACAATCACAATCACCCATTTTTAAGTGCGTCTCAAGTGTCCAAACACTTTGTGGGGCCGCTGTATTTGACGAGGCGTGTTTAGAAGTGCTTGAAAAGAGAGAGTCACTGACAAACACCCCTGAACCTGTCGCTTAGACCAGCTCTGCGCTGCGGTCCAGAGGATCCAAGCATCTGTTCCAGTCACTATCCTTTTACTAAAAGCAAGAACAGAGGCCATAATATCTTTCTAGGGTTTGAGAGCCAAATATGAGTGAAGAGTGAGCATTCCATGGCTAATGCAGCCACGTTCTGGGCATTTCTTCACAAGAAGCCAATTCCCCCTCTCTCCTCCTCCCTTTCTGCCAGCTGTCCTGCAATGTGCTGCTGCTTGTCAGTGAAGAGAAGTGGCGCACTGTTTTCAGTGACAGGGCAGCACACCATGTCGCCTTACACCTAAGACCCACTCAAATAGATGGATATCATCTGTCTGGTCGAGGATCTACTCAATCCCCTGTGATAAACCTGTGTTCCTAGCATGCTAGCCGGTAGTCAGGCACACTTGAACTTGATACAGCTCATTGTGACTTTAAGTAGGTGAAGTCGATGAAAACTATTGATTGCATGGTGATTGTTAGCTCATGTAAGAGTTTTCAAGTTTAGAAATGCTGAATAAAATCTTAATGATTTAGTCAGTTTAATATAATAAAGATTCAGTCTCTTATCTGAACAAACATACTGAGCATAGCTTTGAAGGAGAACAGCACCAGCTGTAGGAACAGCACCAAGCTCTACCATTTGTGCTTCTCTCTCCTCTCTTTTCTTTTGGATGTCATGATGCTAACTTATTGCTGGTGTTTGCCAGTGAATTGCTTTGCTGCTCTGTTTGTCTTCTTGGCTGACAAGAGCGATGGTCAATATATTATGGTCTGGTTCCTAGCTATGATTTGTTCCTTGAATTTTATTTTCCCCAAGAAAATGAAGAGGAACAAGACATAATCAAAGTCTTGAATCTTTAACTGATATTTCTTACATTTAAAATTTTACCACATGTTAACAAAACTGCTTACCTCCCTCATTAAATCAAAAGAATTGTAATTGTGACTGTAATTGTAACATACAGCAAAACCATCATGGTCCAGTTCCTCCCATAATGTGGGCATCCGAGCTGCCAGTTAATTTAAATATTGACGTCCTGAAGATGATTCACACTAGTTGAACACTTCTTACGGACATTACGGACATGGGAGGAACTGAATCATCTTCAGGACGTCAATGTTTAAACAAACTGACAGCTCGGATGCCCACATTATCCAGAGCTGTAATAGCTGCTAATGGTGGATATTTTGACGAATCATTTTCAATGTATAAACTGTTTATGTAACAAAATATGTAAGTGTAATAAAATATGTTTTCGTAGTTTGTGTTATCCCTTATCAGTGCAAAATTATCACAAATTAAAAAGGATTCATTGCCAATATTGTCCAAAACCACACTTTTCTAAAGCGTTCCCAAACTTCTAGAGGGCAGTGATGATGGATATATGATAAATCTTATGTGGTGTACTTTATGAAGTATTAGTTGTGATTATTATTGTGTAAAACCATTTTACCTTGAAAATATAAAGAAAAAATGTTGTAATTGTTAAGATAATTAAAATACTTTTTACTTGAAGAATGCTGTCAGTTTCTAAGAGTTTCTTCTTTGTTTTTATTTTCCCCAATTAAAAACTTCATCAAATAGTATGGAATCTTTTAGCGATATTTCTTAATAATTCTACTATTATATTAACAGAATTGCATAACTGCATACTAATAATTGTAAAAAAAATACTGAGAAGAGTAAAAAAAAATATTGATGTGAAAAAAAAATGACATTGAGATAATTATTATTAAAACCATACAGAAACATTTTTGATAACTAAATATTTTTTTCAGAACTATATGAAACCAAGGTGAATACAAAAAATGCTTTCTAATTTCTGCGTTTTCTTTTTTTTTTCCAAAAGATATTATCACAGACATTTTTATTTGTGATGCACCTTTGGAGCAAGACAACTGTGATATCATTAGTAACCTAACCTCTTTAACTAAAATGCTGAGAAAGCGCTTTCCTCTTCAAGAAGAATTCCTGGTGTGTGTGTGTCCTGCATGGACCTGTCACCCTGCCATCCTCTGTTTCTGCTGACAGTAGGCCGAGGGAAGGTCCGGGGTGAGTGACTCGGACACACTGCTCTCCTGTAGCCCGGACAGCCACAGAGGCCCCATTGTGCTCCTCAACCATCAGTGATCATCCATCACATTTTAACCTGACAGCCAACTGCACAGCCTCCTAATCCTGCCAAGGATGGAAGCTTGGGTTACCATGACGAGAGCACCACGGGGCGTCCCATTTCGGACAGAAGGTACCTTTAAATTCTGTAACAGGTCTCCCAATTCTACACTTTTAAAGAATTGAGGTGTAAAGAAAGAGTCACCGTTTTTAAGGGTCACTTTCACCAGTAACATTGTAGAAGTGTTCAGCATACTGTCACTTAGGAAAAATATCACAGCGAAAAACCCCCTTCGCCATCTACTACATGAACCTTGAATAGCTGCGGTGGTGTCAGAAACCATAAATAAGCCTGTGGATTCATTATGGGACATAGCGGAAGCTCCTCTGAATTAGCATGTGAGCAATGAGCCCAGATGAGTCCATTAGGGATTTCCAGCGTCCGGAGAGCCTACCTCACTTTTTGGGGTCAGGGACAACAAAGGTCTATCTTACTGAACCAATGACGGACATTACACAGGAGAATGCAATATAGATATTATACATTACTCACTATTACTATAAAGATTTTCAAAAGAAACATGCAGCAAAAATAAATAAATGGAATAAATAAAATAAAATATTTTAATACATTACATATATATATATATATATATATATATATTATATTTATATTCCCATATTATGTAGAATTATTATTTATATTATTACATTATTAAAAAATTGTATCACTATATTATTATTTTTAACAACAACAACAACAAATGATTACTAAATATGCAAATGTTGATTAAGAAAGGTTCAGAAAAAGTCTGGCATAGCAAAAGCTGAAATACATATTACTATATATAATATATACATTAATTTTACATTTGTATCTTTTATATTACCAGGACATCATACGAGTGTTGGTAAGATTGAGTTATTACTACAATTAAAATGTTTCTTTTTATCATTTATATATTATTGTTATTAAGTTCTTTAATACAATATTTACTATATTATTACATTTTTATAATAAAATGCATTATTATTATTATTATTAACAACAACAGCAAATTATACGCAAACAATGATTGACAAAGGTTCTGAAAAAGACTGGTGTAAAAACAAAACAAAAAAACTTTATATATATATATATGTGTGTGTGTGTGTGTGTGTGTGTGTGTTTTATATAATTATTTTATATATTTCAGCTTTTTCTGAACCTATATATATATAAATATATATAAATGATCTTTTTTCCCAAATAGACATCCTGAATTGCTCCAGCCAAGTTATAGAAACAATGAACTGATAATAAGTGTGGCACATTTTTCAGCTTTGGAAGAGAAGGTGATACTGTCTGAAAAGGATTTGGATCAGTTAATTAAGGAGCCATAGTGGATCTTTCATATCTGCTGTAGTCTGTTTGATTGCCATGGCACTCAGATCATGTTCCTGGACTTTCAACAGCGGCCTGACGCCATTCTCGAAGCAAACCGGTCCCAAATCCCCAGAAGATTGGGGAATGAAAAGAGATGTAAAGTTTAGATGTGTGGCAACAGCTAAACGCGGGGTCGGGTTTCTCAGAGCCCTGGCTATATTTAACCTACTGATCTAACACCAGGCAGAGAGTTTAAATGCCACCACTGCAGTTGGTGTGGAGCAGTTGTCGTCCACAGATCTTCTTCAGCACGAGCTCAGCTCCAGGGGGAAACACCCACACACGCTCGCAAGAACCGCAAAGGACCTATAACGCTTTCAGAGAAGACAGAGCAGAGCCGGTGGACTCTAATTCCAGCGAGACATGGAGCTTTTCGAGACCAACCCCTACTTCTTTGCAGACCAGCGTTTTTACGAAGGTGGCGATAACTTCTTCCAGTCGAGGCTGACTGGAGGCTTCGACCAAGCAGGATATCAGGACCGAAGCTCCATGGTGGGCTTGTGTGGCGATGGAAGGCTGCTGTCAAACGGAGTGGGGTTGGAGGACAAACCGTCTCCATCTTCTAGCCTCGGTATGTCCATGTCTCCTCACCAGGAGCAGCAGCACTGTCCGGGGCAGTGTCTGCCCTGGGCCTGCAAGGTGTGTAAGCGCAAGTCGGTGACCATGGATCGACGGAAAGCCGCCACTCTGAGGGAGAAGAGGAGGTTGAAGAAAGTCAACGAGGCCTTTGAGGCTCTTAAGAGGAGCACGCTCATGAATCCCAACCAGAGGCTGCCTAAGGTGGAAATCCTGCGCAGCGCCATCCAGTACATCGAGAGACTCCAGGCACTGGTCAGCTCTCTTAACCAGCAGGAGCACGAGCAGGGAAACTTGCATTACAGAGCCGCGGCTCCTCAAGGGGTGAGTGAAGCTCGGGGGATCAGGGGCAGGTGTACGGCGGGCTTTATGTATGATGTATATGTTGTCAAACAGGACTGTACTTTTTCAAGGTCATTGGAAAGTGCTTTACATTAAGCAGACATTATGTAGTTTAATTTAACCCCCCCAAAAAACCCAAAACAAAAAACATCTATGTTTTGTCATTCATTCATTCATTAATCTCTGTCAAGATGACAGTGTATTTAAAAATGCTGTACTAAGAAAAAAAAGTATAAAAATAATGAAGTTGTCATGCATTTATTAATTTAAATTATTTGCAGATAAAGTCAGAAATATAAGGCTAAGACAGCCTTAAATGCAGAATAATTTGCCAAAAAAACGTAATAAATATTATTTTCTCATTCAGTTATTAATTGAGAATATTTTAAAAATTATTTTTTTTTAAAATTTCAATTAAACAGAGTCACACAGTATTTAATTTTTAAAAACATTTTTACGGCCATCGACATAAATGTGTAAAGGATAATAGGTTGCCGTGTGCCGTGCTTGATTCATGGCTGGTGATGTGACTGACAGTAGTGTGTGTGTTTGTGTGTAACAGGTGTCGTCCTCTAGCGACCAGGGCTCTGGCAGCACCTGCTGTAGCAGTCCAGAGTGGAGCAGTGCATCTGAGCACTGTGCCCCCGCCTACAGATCCACCCACGAGGGTAAGACCACCACATCCACACTAACTAGCCTGACATTCAAAAACCTCCATTAAGCGAGGGTTAAACGATCTGAATGGCAACCGTGTGACAGTGTTCCCTAATTTCCTCAGATCTCCTGAACGATGACGACTCAGAGCAAACCAACCTGAGGTCTCTGACGTCTATAGTGGACAGCATCACAGGAACAGAGGTGACTCCGGTCCCCTATTCAGTGGACATAAGCAAATAAACGAGGAGTTATGTTCAGACCATCTTCCGTCGCCGACCATAACAGCACTATCTGTAACACCCAAGGTGAACAAAGTAGCTAAAAGTCATAAAAGCCTTGGGGGCTTAATTTCCAGACAAATCTTGAGGTCCATATGATTATATTTCCAAATGTTTCTTATCTCTGTGGGAATAAGAACGAATTTCAGATCAGCCTAATTCCTGCTTAAACTTCAGAGAGGCTGATTCATAAATTCATAGTTTGTCCTTTTCCCCTCTTTATTCCTATTTTTCATTTTGTTTGTGTGTGCTTTATGCTTACCAACAAAAATACATTTGTGGGTCCAATGTTTTACTTCTGGTTTTGACCAATTCCTGCTTAATTTAAACTAGCTCTGAATGTCAGTCATGTAAATATGTTCCTATTTTCTACAGAGTGGTTTTGTTATTTTATTTTGTATTTTTCTGTGTGTTTGGAATAATTTATTTGACTTTTATAATAAAGATTGTTGTGTATTTGTATATATTCATTTTCCTTGCCCCTTTTTTGTTTAAATTCGCAGATTGGATAATCTAATTTATAAAGTATTTTCCCAGCAATCTCTAAAATATGACTTTGGTTTTAGACTTGCGTGCAGGAAAGCACCAAATACACAAATACAAAATCCATGAAATGGTTTTTAATACGCAAGGTAAATATTTATTTTATATATTCATATATAATTATTTATTTGTGACAGCTTTTTACATTTAAATTGAAAAATAAAAACAAAAAACTTCAACAGCAGCTGAGCTGTACTAAACAAACATCACATTCAAAGAAAAAAAATCTCACTTGTTCAACCACATGCTTTATGTGGAGTCTGCATCTACTCTATACAGAATTATATACATAAATCAGCTATTTACACACACACACGTTAAACCTTACATGCACACAGAAGAGAAAGAGCTTGTGAGGGGGCTAGAGAGAGAGAGAGAGAGAGACTTGCACCTGTTTTACAGTTCACATTACTGTCAAGAGCTACAGAAACAAATTAGCGTAAAAATGACCATCACAGAAGAACACGCTGCAAAGCAAGAGGCTTCAGTTACTCCACCACCGTCGCATCAGGGAAACGCTTGGTCCTCGTCAAGGCATTTTATTTTAGCAAGCCACTAAAAGATCAAATAGATATTCAGCGAGCGTTAAACGTCGAACGTTAAAAACAAAACAGAACCAACTAAAACTGTCTGTGAAAGGCTAGGCACAATTGGCAGATCGAGGCTTAAAAAAGAGCAGCACACCACAGGATTTCAAGTTTAAGTGTTTGATTGGTGATATATTTCTTCAGATCTGTGGTAATGATGACTGAGAGCGAGAAAGAGAGGCAAAAAATGCTACAGTGATTGTCAAGTTCAGTGGCATGCATGCTCCACCAGACGCCCCCAATGCCAACAGTGACCCACACAGCACAAACAAGGCTTGATCATCAATCATTCATTTAATAGGAGTGAATTATTTCAATAATGACGTGATGGATTTTTTTGGTGTATAAAATGAAAAAACAGTCACTTATATTAATACTTCTTTGTTTTGTTTTTAATAGAGAGCACTTTTTAAAGAACATGATTTGTCAGCATTGTGTAACACTTATAATACACATACACACGTTTCCACACATTACAGTAGCTGCCACAATAGCACGATACATCCTGTGAATTACAGAAAGTACTGTATTAAAAAAATGAAATTAAATAAATGCCCAACAGACTGACACGCGCTCTTAACCGGTTTGGTAGGTAGGTCGCTCAAGAATCATTTGCTCCCGTTGTGATGCTGAATTTCAAGTGACGAAGATCATGGTAGTTCGCAGGTCCTACATTTGTTTTTTTTTCTCTCCTGATGCTAAGTGAACTGAAGTCTATTGCTTTCCCTGATGCTTGACGATATTTAAGCATCATGGCTGTAAACGATCTCGGAGTCCTGGAAGTGTATTACGTGGATAAGCACTGCTGATGTGAACACAAACGCACGTTTTTTTTCCCAGTCACCACTGGTGTAAGACACCGACTATACAACACCGTTCTAGCAGACGGAGCTTTCTAACCGACAGGAAACAGTCACAACTGAGACTTTAAAATTCATATGATATATTCATCTCCATATACAAGTCTGATATATATTTCCATAAAAAACATAATAGCATAATTTTCTGTTTTTCATATATACATAGACGTTGATTAATATTTTGCATAACCAAAGGGGAGAAAGCCTTATATAGTAAAATGCCAACGGCACACCCAAAGGAGCAGACTATAGCACTGACAGACTACAGGGCCAAGTACACCAGTTAAGTACGACCACCACAAAGACTATAGAACCGGGATTACTGGGAAATGACTGATAGGATGAGATTTCTCTGCTATGCGTTCCACGCGTTCAGAGTTCGAATATTCATCTTTCTGGCCCCCTCTATTGCACGGTGTCCAAGAAAGCTCTGGTGTTGTTGAGGACAGGGGAGGGGCGGAAGTTAACCCTTCCCTCGTCCTTTCAAGGTGTCCCCAGATTTTGGCATAATTCATTCTCGAAAGGCCGCAAGCATGTGTCCGTACAGGTAGTGGGAATGCACTGGTAGGAAAATAAGAGGATAACAGAAATAAGATCATATTTCTTTAAAAAAAATATACAGTATATATATTCAGGGTTTGATACAAATGAATGAAATGTATATCAGTATACACAAGCTGTCGGCTACTTCTTTACCTTTCTGTTGATGTACTGGCAAGACCTACAAATCATCTTGTTATTTTATGGAGGAATTCATGCTTTAATAAAATGAAGACCTTAACATTGAGCATTTATGCAGGTATTTGCGTCTTGGTGTAATGTGCCATACACAGAGAACTCATTTCTGAAAAAAAAAAAAACCTTTTAAAAGTTGGGCTTCCTAAACTTTGAAGAGCACCGTTTTAGGCTGCAAAAAATGAGAGTGAATGTTTTTTCGCACTAATACTCAGGGCAGTAGAATGAAAGAAAGAAAAAAAAGGTCTATAGATGTGTTTTTAAAAGATACATTTATTTGAACTTGAGATTTTAGAATGCTGTGTCATGCAGAAGATGCAATTGAAACATTTAAGAAGCGCAAAAATGAAAAAAATGCTTACTGTGTAAACAGCCCATTTGTGTTTCTGCAGTTTTTTCTTCAAGGAATAGTTCACACAAAAACTTTAATTCTGTCTTAAAACTTAAATTCATTTACCCTCAAGTAGTTCCAAAACTGTATGAATTTCTTTGTTCTGCTGGACAGAAATGAAGATATTTTGTAAAAGTTTGTAACAAGGCTGTTTTGGGTCACCATTGACTTTTTTTTTTTTTTTTCCTGTTATGGAAGTCAATGGTGACCGAAAAAGCCTGGTTACAAACTTTCTTTAAAATATCTTCCTTTGTGTTCGGAAGAACAAAGAAATTCATACAGCTTTGGAACTACTCAAGGGTGAGTAAATGATGACAGAATTTTCATTTTTGGATGAACCACGATATTCCTTTAAGCTACTAGTTGTTTGTGTTAACCAACATAATGCTACAAATTCTAATGACTGCGCTTAACTTGTATCAAACCCAGAAGAACACTGACATAAATACAAAATGTGACATTTAAATACCTCATAATTATACAAATATATACTTGAATAAATGACGTACCGAGAAAAACGGTCAAGAACTCACATTCATATAATCCATAAGACTGAATAAATATACATAAAAGGGCACTACAAAAAATTTTGTTTTACAATAACGCAATCAGTTATATCACTATACAGTTGCTGCATGTTCAGATTGGTTACTAGGTGGTTCCTAGTGGATTATATGAACTTTCATTCAAGTCTCCGTTTTATAAAAGTTTAAGATACTGTACTTAACAGATTAGTTCACTTTCAAATTAAAATTTCCTGATAATTTAGTCACCCCCTTCATCCAAGATGTTTATGTATTTTTTCTTCAGTCAGAAAGAATTTTTGATGAAAACATTCCAGAATTTGAATCCATACAGTGCACTTCAATGGACTCCAAACGGTTGAAGGTCAAAATTACAGTTTCAGTGCAGCTTCAAAGGGCTTTAAGTGATACCAGACAATAATTAAGGGTCCTATCTAGCGAAACGATTGATCATTTAAAAAATAAAAACTAAAAATATATACGCTTTATAAACACAAATCCTCACCTTGCTGTTCTGCCATACGCGTAATACGTCATTAAATTGCAACTGAAACTGTTTGGAGTCCATTGAAGTGCACTGTATGGATTTAATGATGGATCTAATGTTTTTAATTTGAAAGGGAACTAATCTTTTAAGTCTTACACAAAAGAAAACTGACCATTCATATAAAGAACGAAAAGTACCCAAGAAATGCATCTGAGCATCATTAAACATCTCTATCTGAGCAGAGAGGCTGCAGTGACCAGCTTACCTGTTAGTGTGAGTGCAGTGATTAGTAAAAGCAAGTTAGCAGGAGTAAGTCCTGACAGCTGAGGGGTCTAGTCTCTGCGGGGCCGGGGGACCGGCTGCGGAACCACAGAGACACAGAGGGGAGAAAACATGCAGTGACACCAGCTGAATGACCCTGACATGTGCCATTAATATAAGTTACTTTCAACACATGCCTTCACAGTCAAAATGCATTCATGTTTTGCAATTAGTGCTGTGAGATAAACTGTAAAAGAGTTAGAGAAGGCACTACTTGTTAGTACTGTACTGCAACCATTGAAGAGCAATGTTAATGGCACGGATGAACTCACTTCACCCTCGTAAAACATACTGCCCCCCCCTTCATACCTTCTGGTTGCAGCTGTTTCTTGGGCACAGCAGCCATAGAGGGGGGAATGGACATGGTGTTGAGGCGGAAGCCAGCGGGAAGAGTCTCTATGGACCCTGGCATCATACCCAGGCCCTGGCCATCCCTCGGCCTGAAGCGCTTACGCCACGATGGAGACCTTCGGAAAGACTTGTCATCACACTGTTGAAAGGAATGATATCACAACAACTGGGTTAAGATACTGTTCTGAAGTATGACTGCGCCAATATCTGTGCTATTTCGTATATGGCAACAGAGTATCGCAGCACAATGATAGTTTCCTAGTTCTAAAGGGAACAAATGTCAACATTAATGATGAGCCGTGCAATCCTGGCTGCAGACAAGCGCTCCCAGCTTACTGCCATTTAAAAGCTTACTAGCCATTTGAAAATAAGACTAACATAAATATTCTAGTTTATGTTTCTGCGTCCTTTGAAAAAGCTGTTACACAGATATAAAAGAAATTCTAAATACAATAGACTGTAAAGTGTGCATGTGTAATATGATAAATTTACTTGTAAAAATTCCATGACATTGAAAAATGAAAAATAATCCAAATGTATACAGTACCAACCTCTTCCAGGCGTCGATCTGTTCCCAATGCTAAGAGGTTGTTAAATTCCCTCTCAAGAATCTGCCTGGCCTGGAAGACACAGAGACACAGTGGACGTTGGAAATACCTCCAGTATGCTGAAATACTATATCAACTGACAAACTGCTATTAAACATCATGTGTGTTCCTCACCTGAGTGTTCTGCATGGGGATCTGTAGAATGAGGGCCAAGCTGCTGAAGTCAAACGTCTCATCAAGGGCAATGAGAGCTCCATGCACACCACTTTCAAGCAGGTTATTACTGTACTCTTTCAGACCGATGTTCTGAACCCACTGCATCACTTGATCATTGGTCCACACCAGGGTATCTGGGAGTGACAACAATACACTCATTTTCTACAACCTTTTCTTGGTTCATTTAAATTAATATTAAATTGAAGCCATATTGGAAGATACAGCATAGTGTGACTGTCAAATCAAATGCTATCAATTAAATAACTGCATTATTTGTGTAATTTAAGTTTTATTTTACATGTACAAGTATACAAGTATAATTCATAACAGCAATATATTTCCATCTTTGTTTTTAAATCACAGTTATAACCTCATAATAATAATAATAATGTGAACTGCAACACTATCACAATTTAACTTGCATGCCATGCGAACATTAATCAGCATCAGAGAACCATGAGTGTGTCGTTAAATTATTAAAGTATTAACTTAAAATCTCAGGTGATACTTCAATTAAACATTTTATGTCTAGGGGTGTGGCCAAGAAAAACCTAAATATTATATTAAGTTATAAAACTAGTGATTTCATATGATTGATCACATCCAAAATAAAAGTTTTTGTTTACATAATATATGTGTGTATACGGTGTATATTTATTATGTGTATATAAATACAATTTTTTAAACACATGCATGTATATGTATTTATATATACATAACAGATATACACATACGTATAGTATGTAAACAAAAACATTTATTTTGGATGCAATTAATCGATTGACAGCACTAAATAAATCCCATGCAACTATTGAATCAATGTGTATTGTGATTGTACAGTTTCCGTGATACTGTGGTATAAGACTGAACAGACCACCTCTAACCCATGCAGTAAACATTAATAAAGCGAATCTTCGAAGGGGTCTGTGTTTATAACAGTACTGGAAATATCTGTGTTTAGGTAACAGTATATGTGGAGCATGATCATTTTGCACAGCTGGCTTTCTGTTTGTACAATCCTGTGCGTAATGTGCTTAAGTGTGTGTGTCTTAAGCAGTTGGTGCGTGTGTCTTTAGCGATGAAGATGAAAGATTTTAAAAAGCTGTGACAGCTGTGTCAAGTTCATGTGTTATGCTGAAGTTCAGCCGGGCGCCGTCCCTTTAAATGAATTTGACACTAAAAAGCTCAGCTGTTGACCTCACACATTCCTGCCACCAAAATGCAGATAACAGTGACAGCCACTAGATAGTGCTCTTTCCTTCATAACTTTGAAGTAATGAATCTAGAGAGAGCATTGTTAATTTATTCATACCTTTGATGTCATGTTGAAAATCATCTCTTCTTCGCTCCAGCTCCTTCCTGTCATAGTTCAGCCTTTTTAAGCACATGATGCCATAGTGCAAACTAGCCCTGTAAGGATATAATGCATATACCATTCTATACAAAGTCTGGTTCAAACTGTAGTAATTTAAAATGAGCAGTCGATCTTGTTTACCGGTGGAAACTGTCCACCATCTTGAGATGTGTCCGCAGGTCTTTCTTAGTAAGGTGGTCCAGCATACGAGCATCCACCAAGCACTCCATGAAGTAGCTGCGGTACTGAGGCAGGCCGAGACTGGGCAGCCACTCGTTCCCAATCCACTCATGGTTCATGTCACCATATGCTAGTGTCTGAGAAAGAAACGATGTTATTTCACTGGGTCTCGGTCAACTGGATCTTGGGTTTGGATTTGTCATAACATGGGTTTAGTTTAGTCGTTTTATTTAGATTGTATTATTTAGATACACACCAACATTTATCCAGCATTAAAAAAATAAGATATTAAATAAAAAAATGTATATAATAAATATAAAACAAAATACATTTATATTTATTAAATACAATCCTATTGTTTATTAACATAATAAAATTATATTATATTTTAATATGATGTTGATTTAACTTATGTTACTCATATATATATATATATATATATATATATGTGTGTGTGTGTGTGTGTGTGTGTGTATTGTATATATATATACATACTGTACTGTAAAAATGTTCAAGTCTTCTTTTTTCTCATGTTCTCATGTTTTTATTTTGCTATTGTGTTAGTTAGCTGTATTATTTAGTTATTTTTAACCTAATCAAACTAACCCAACTGTAGTTTGATTGAGATTCATTAAAATACACAATGAAAAAGATATTTTTTAAAAATTGTTTTCTGATTTTGAAAACTTTTCACACACACACACACACACATATATATATATGAGTAACATACATTTATGTTCAACATTATATTAAAATGTCCATTTAAATAAAAAAAATTATAATTGAAATATAAATAAAAATAAAACATATTAAATTCATATTAGATTTAAATATAATTTAGTTTTATTTTCTAAATAAAATTAACCAAATTCTCATTGTATTCCCAGTTTTTTACTAAAATCCATATGAAAATCTGTCAAATCTTTCCTATGCCATAAATATAACAAGCTACTGACCAACTTTTACAACGAAATGTGAAAACCACATAAAAGAGGTCATTGGAAGACTCTTGGTTGCCCTCTCACCTGAGCCCAGCTTCCTTCCTCATTCTCCTGTCAGTCAAAGGCCACAGTGCCAGCGTGTTAGAGCACAGAGGAGAGTGTTAACAATGCTCTCTTCCAGCTAAATAAGTTAAGTCCAGTCAGAACAGATGAAGTGCACGGCAAGCAGCTGTGGTTGTTACTAGGTAACTGCAAATGCAGTTGAATGTGGAATCATTTTGCAAAGCGACAGGATAGCAATCACACAGAAACATGCAAAAGGTTTAATAAGCGCACTCTTTGGGTAGTTTGCAGGGCAGAGGGAGATGGGGGTGGATTCGGGGGCAGCAGGCTGGGGGTTGTGAGGGCTGCGGAAGCGTGGCATATGCATGGCACCGCGGGCACATGGGAGTCACCCAGATGGACTAACCATTTTGGTCGAGGTTGCCAAGTTTTCCATCTCCTCGTGAGTCACCCACACATTTCCGGAAGACTGAACAAAGAAAACACACACACACACACACAGATAAAGGATCACACATGGCATAGCCCTCATATCCACCTTTGCAGCAAAGTCCCTTTAAGGCAAATCTGCACAGTTGGAAGTAGGGTTGGGTGATGTCCACAAATTTGGCATCGTACAATGTCTAATGTGAAACATCGTGATGGACGATGGCATCGTCGGGGGGATGGTTATTGATAAATAATTAATTCATAACAAATTAATTAATTGTAGCCTACCGTTTCCACTACCTGACCCGAATGGTCTTTCTTTTACCCATAACCAAACCATAAATAAATAAAGATAAGTTACACACAAATTACCACCTGTCAATCACAGGTGCATCTAACAGGCACAGTGATCAGTGTAAAAAAAAAATACAAATTCACCTATTTGGCAATTCTTGGCTTTAGACCGAATGAAAGAGGACAGCCACGAGATACGTCTGAAGTGGTGTGTGGTATTTGCGGTCAAGTTATCTGTGCGAAAGATGCACAGACGACAAATCTGCATGATCATTTGTGCGTTCACCATCCCGTGGAATACAGCTCATTGCCAGTGTCATCACGCACAACTGAACCTCGCCGGAACCAACTAACAGTATCTGAGGTTTCGCTGAAATTGCTAAGTACAAGCATGAAAGCGAAAGATGGAAGCAGTGTACTGACACTGTGACCTGCTACCTAGCAAAAGAAATGGTTTCTTTTAATACGGTAGAGAAGAACGCATCGCTCGCAAATATTATATTATTACATATTTGTGCTTATGTGCTATTAGTGCTCCCTCTGAACGTGTGTTCAGCACAGCGGGTAATGTTGTTACTCCACTTCGCAGCTTATTAAAGCCAGAAAAGGTGAACGTGTTAGTATTTCTGTCCAGAAACCTTCATATTTAAACTTGTTTTTTGTTTGTAATGTTTATTATATATATATATATATATATATATATATATATATACATACAGTATATATATATATATAAAAACATATTTTGTTAAATATATACATGCACGTGTTTGTATTTAAATAATATATATACACATATATGCATATTTTGTATGCAATTATTCAAGATTAATTGTTTGACAGCACTAAATTATTCATATTCAATTATAATTACAATGTATTTACCAAATTATTATACATAAATATAATTATAAATATATATATATATATATAAAATGCTTTTTATAATATACTAAATATCTTTTCATAAATTGTTATTATAAAGATTATTTTCTAACTACATTACCATATTAAAATAATTATTGTATTTAAATGATGATTAACAAAATAATTAAATAAAATTGTATTCATTATTAATTATCATTTTTACAAAAATTGTTCATATAAAAACTATTTCACTTTCATAATAATAAGAATTAAATGAAATATAAAATTACTAAGATTCTAGAAAAAAATACTACAAATCATTACTAATTATTTTCATAAGAATAATTAATAATGAATTAGAAAATAATGAGATAAAATAAATTAAATGTAAAATAAAACATTAGATTCGTATTTGTTTTCCAATTTAGACTGTACATGTGAGCAGTTGACAGGCAGGCTCTTACTGTGCGTGAGGTGAGAGGAGCTGACGGACTTGTCAGTGACACCATTTCTTGAATGGCCAGCCTCAGCTTCAATCGATGCAGCGGGTTACTGATGCCGATCTCTCGCTGAATCTCTGTGTCCGACAGTGCCGACATGATGGCGCCGCTCTTCACATTGGCACGACACGCCGCCACGTACCAAGCTGGCATGCCCACCCACAGCTGGAAGATGTCAGAGAGAAGACCGTCAAGATGCATCTTCGTTATCTCCATCATCATCAGAGCGCGCAAGTAATTATCGTAATTATTGTCATCCGTGTCCCACCCCCCTATGATTTGTGTGATTATAATCATGGAGATCATGAGTGCTGTGCTCATTACTGCACTGTGGGAGGGATGGTGGCTGATATCTTTGTACCTCAAGCCAGGAGACCACAGTCGGGCCGTCCCACTGAGCAAAAGGAAGCCCTTTCCTCCTAGCATCCTCCAGCAGCTCATGTCTGACAGAAGACAAAGAAAGGTCAGAGCTTAGAGGAAACACAACCCTAGAGACATCAAACTCACATCAATCTAAACATATGAAGAGTACAATGCAGAGGGTTAAACGATATGGGGATTTTACTTATTAACTAAATATTTGAATGTTTTGTTTTTATTCTGGCTAATACATGCACCCATTCAAAAGTCTGATATTAAAATGTATTTTATGCTTTCAATATTATTGATAGTTTTTTGTTTAGCATGAAAATGGACCCAAGTTCAAATCCTGACCTGATATGTAATATAATATTATATAATAATAATATATTTTTTATTATATAATTACTATTTAAAAGTTTGAGCTATAAGATTTAATAGGCTCACATCTTTATAAAAAATATAGTAATAACATAAAAATGTATACAATTTAAAACCTGTTTAAGATCTGTTATAATCTATTTTAAAATAATTTATTCCTGTTTCTGTTATTATAACATTAACTTATCTGAATCAGATTTTGATGTTCTAGGTTATTTTTCTAACATAATTTATTTCATTAGAATGCAAAGGCTATCCAACTTGTTTTTCTCATCTAACACCAAAACAAGAAGCACATTTTGTTTCTAACACAGTGCCAAAGAATGGACACACACACACACACAAACTTATCCACATGGCAGGTGCTAATTAGGGAACCTATTTTTTCTGTCACACTAATGGTCAGGGGACAGAGATAAGATGTGGAGATGAGGATAGACTCTACAGGATGGTAAAATACGCTCAAATGAGGCCATGTTATTAGTCTACTATTAAGTGTTATTTGTAACTTGTTTATCTGCAGGAAATGGCACTTTGCCATCCAATTGAGTGGTCATTTGCTTTAACTGAGCTGTGTAATTAGGATTAGGTCAGATTAGTGAATGTCTCAGGGTGATCTGATGGGCGTCTGTGTGAGTGAGATATAAAGCAGAAAAGACCTACTTTTTCTTCATCCTGCGGTCTCGCTCTGCCTGTGTGCCCAGTTTGCTCAAGGTCATGGTATCTCCAATACTCATCTCGAAATCTGAATGTCACAACATATAAAAATACAGTAGCTAGTTAAGGAATATAGAATCTTTACTTGCTTAGGTACACGGTATCAAAAATCTAATTTACTTTTTTAAGACAAATAAACCAAATACTATCTGTTCATAAGTAAGACTATTATATCATTTAAAGTATTTAACACTTTTTATGGGCTTAAATTTGATAAAACTAATACTCTGTAGTAGTAATAAAAACCTGTCATTTCCCACATGTAACATATGCGTGTTTGTTTCATGCTACCTGGAATGACAGGTGGTGTCATCTGGCCATCTTTGCTCAAAGGCTGATCTAAGCGCGATTTCTCCTTTTTGCCAAAAAGACGGCCAATAGAGGACTTTATGCCCTTCTTTTTGTTGCCCCTAAGTAGGAAGAGAAAGAGACAATGAGGAAAAAGAAAGGCACTGTGTGACTTACTGTAAAGCATTTAAAGGGATAGTCCACAAAGAATTATTAAATTGATAGTCCTGGCCCTTAATTCAGATTGCTTGAGCAGTGTTTGAAGCTGTTGTAAATTATGCTGTGTTCCAGGCAACCCATAACCTGTGTTTTTCCAACCTCCTACCGGTGAAAGTGCACTGGAACGACAGTCAAACCTGTGACTTCCAACACGTGAACTCGTACTAGTTCGATGTACTCCCAGTTCCGAGTTGACGTCACATAGCCCGCGAAACAACAATGGCAGCCCCTACGAATGCTGTGTTTATGCAAGTAGTACACTAAAAAAAAGGTTCTCTTGCCTCATGTGTCGTTTTTCCTCCTCCATTTCCCTCAAATTAGCAAGAAAAGCACCTATCTAAGGCACGAATGGTTCGGCGTGACGTTTAGATAATGCGAAGAGAATTTCCTCTCAGGGATAGCCTTTGTTTCCGAGCCACCACTGTTTTACAGTGAGTGACTGCCTTAACTGCGGCGGGATCGAAACTACTCGAGCAGGAGTCATTTTGAGCCCACATCGTGGTCGAATCCCACACTACGCCTAGATAAGTGG
>JAUCMS010000012.1:14193551-14232733 GCA_032357445.1 Enteromius radiatus | reverse complement strand
TTCGCTGAAATGACATGAAGCTGGCGTGCTGGCAGTATACACGTGCTTATATACTTCCTGGCCAGTGACGTCACCCGTGGTGACGTCCCGATATTCTATTGGCTGTTTCTATACACATTTCAGAGCCACGCGCTGAGGGCGTTCCCAAAGCATCATCTCGACGCAACTCGAGTTCCTGAAGAGGAACCACAGCTTTTTAGGGCTTATTGCTTAAATTAACACTCCGTTCTCATTTATTCACTCTCATTATGTTCCAAACCTGTATGACTTTCTCTTTTCTTTGAAAGAATGTTTGTTACCAAACAGTTTTGGTTTCCACTGATCTCCATTATGGAAATAGAAGAGAAAAAGTCACAGAAAACGAAACTAAGTTGAGCTTATGGTAATGCTAATGCTAATAAGAAAACTGCAGCATTGTGGAGGCAGAAACTGTAGTCGAACAGTAACAGTGACAAGGATTTTTGACCTTAAAAACTGCAAGGGTGAAGGAGAAATTATTTAAAAAGCAGTGAGACCTGACACAAAAGATAAAGTCATTTATCTAAAGTATAAAAGACAGATCACAAGAAACCTGTCCCGTGTGACCAAAGATCACTTCTGTTTGTAATCTTTTAATCAGGCTAAGTGCCTACCCTGTTGAGAAATGCTTAGTTATTCCTGCACACTTATTTGGTTCTATCAAAGCCAATTCAATCGTAATGAAATCACTCCTCCCCTAGCATCACCAGAAATTCGTGCAAAGCATTAAATCGTTATAGAGCTGGGCTGCTCTGAGATGCAGTTTAACTCCCCAGCAGTGATGTGGGAGTAAGAAAAACAGAGAGAGACTGAGAAACAGAACATCAGATGTGATTTCTTGCTTTTATTCAAAGCAATGTGTATTAGTCTGAGTGTGTAGGACACCTTCTGAAAGTCTTATTTGAATTCAATTAGTCAGACTACACAGTGTGATTTGTCTTTGACAATACCCATGGTATTGTCATTAAATTTAGCCGTATAAAAACATCACACCCAGCTGAACCCTTACAGAGATTAAATAGTAGATGGTGCTCTAGAGAGAACATCTGGAGCAACATAATTAAAAAAACAGCATGAGAGATGCTCAAGAGAAAATCATTTCACAGGGATTTTATTTTTTATGTTTTAGCATTAAAAGTGGTCTTAGGTTCGAATCCTGAAATAACATATGATAAATTATTTGCATGATATTCTAAACAACATGCTATCTTTAATATATATTTTAAAAAAATATATTGTTCTATTTATATATGTTCTATTTATATGCAATTAATTCCCATGATGTCAGAGCTGAATCATTTTGATTAGATACTCAAGAAACATTTCTTATTTCTTATTATTATTTATGTTGAAAACAGTTGTGCAGATTAATTTTTCATAAATATGTTCAGGATTATCTGATGAATAGAAAATTCTAAAATGTTTTTTGATAAAGTTCTACGGGAAACAACATCTTTGACATTTTTTAAAGCAGGTAAGTTATTTTGTTGTGGAATAATGTATGTATAAAGTAATAATTTAGTTTTTTTTTTATTTTATTTTAAAGCAAATGGACTGCAGACAACTAAAGAGATTAAATTAATACATGTGAATAAATTTTAGACCATTTTTTAACCTACAATAATCAGCTTATTTTCAAAGATTTAAGTAATCTACTTGGCTCACAATTCTTATTGCGCATGACACACCTGGAGGTGTATTACAGAAAAAATGTGGGTCACACATGACTTAAACAAAGGCAAGCTGACAGTAATTAAGTAGTTTATAGTATAGCCATAGTCTCAAGAGCAGTTGAGTGTTTGAGTGGGAGTGAATCTCTGCCTACAGTATAACAAACTCTCATCTGTTCTCAAGTGTGCCTGCTAGGAAAATTATGTCTCATCCAGTTGAATCAGAGAAGGATCAATTAACACCTGAGACGTGATCGTCTGTGGATATGTATGCGTGTTTACCCTCGGCCATCCTCAAGGCTTCCTGTTAGCTGAGCGAAGTTCATTTGGTCTAGTCTGAGACTGCGGGGGGAGGAAGGGGGCGACGTCTCACACTTGATGGTGGCCTTGTCTTCTCGGGCTTCCACCGGAGACTGGGACAAAAGTACACAACAAAATCATCACAATACTGCCTCATGCAAAAAAAAACCAAAAAACTAATGACATTTCCCACACACCCTGAACAAAAACATACAATAAATAAATGTATAATATATATATACACATATAATACATATAAATAATACATTTATAAATAAACTCACATATACACTTTCACATCCTCATCTATCTACTGCACACACACTTAGCACAAGCAAGCCAGTCTTCAGTTCAGTCATTTAGAGATGAAGACACACTTACAGCCACTCGTCTGCGATGTTTCCTTAAATCACTAGGCTAAAGTGTTAGCAGGAAGAAAGAGACAAAGGAAGATTTAAGGTGACAGATGTTTAGGTGACGTCAGTGTTAGAAAAGGACAATTTAATAGGGTTAACATAAAAAAAGCATTGCAATGTGAAGCAAGGATCACCAGGGTCATGATGCCCAACTCGTGGGCTGCTGAACCAGACGTGAGTTTGGGTGTGGATCGGCCGCTAACGGGAGGAGATGAACTGGCCAGAGAGAGGGCAGTGACGGAGGTGGGGATGGAGGAGCGTGGCCGCAGTGTTACGTTCAGGCCGTCCATGCTGCCGCTGTTTACTCGACTCTCGATCTCATCCGCACGGAGCTCTGCTGATTCCCTCTCTACCTGGATCATTCTAGAACAGAAGGAGAAAGAGATTTACAATTTAAAAGCCTGACATCACCTGACTGTACTCTGTACTTCAAACCAAAGCTGAACTCAATCACTTTTCCAACCTTTTTAAAGTCTATTTAATGATCTATTTGATGTATTTAATGTTTGCTACCCATTTATACATATTTTAGATTGAATTAAAACCTATAAAACACTCAATTTGATGCATTATCCTCTAATACATTATAATTATGAAATATTATTATATTCTAAAATGAAAAAAATATTCTGAAATAATAATAGTTTATTTTAGCCTAAACTTCATAAAAATGGTAAACTGTTTCTTCAAATCTGATTGGGTAATCACAATGTTGTCCCAGGGTCAATAAAGATGTTGACTTGGCAAAATCAGGTTAGCTTATCAACCATGGCGGTAGGTAAATTAGTTGTCTGAACTTCTTTAAACAGCACACTTTTGATGTAATTTATGTACACTTATGTGCACTCCTAACTATGTATATATTTTATACATGTAATACATTATACCGGTGGTTAGAATTAATTGTGAGACCATAAAATGCACTACTAATAGCTTTACAGTGCATTATATATTCAGCCTCCATAGAAAATGTCACCAAGACTTCTCTTACTATTGATATATGTTAATATTCATGCAGTGGAAGTATAGTCTGTTGAAACCTCATGAGTTTAAGCCACAGCTCAGGTCATGAGTCATTGCTATCTGCACACTTCAGGTGATAGCTCTGCTTTTGTCTGGCATTTATATTCATCCACAACTCAGAATCTATTTGTGTGATGGGCAGATTCAACTTACAGACTCAAAAATATTGTCATATATGACAAATGTTCCACCTCCAGTGCTTTCTGCTGCTGAAAAGAATTTAGACAGCTCGGTATCAGGACAAGCTTCAGAGAACTGCTTGGGCTTAGAATGAGGTTTTTGGACTGCCTGACAGTTACTGTTCTAGCTATATCCGTGGGCCGCCAGAGCACAGAGACACACAGGTGCTCTTTTAGTCTGCCTGCACGTTCAATGTATTCTGAAATCGAAAAAGGTCATTGAGTTTGAAAAGAAAGTTGGCACTGGCTTTAACTGGCCACCCATCTGAAGACTCTGTTCAACAAAGCATGAATTTAGAGCACAGGCTTGAATCAATAAGACAACTAAACATGGCATTTTAAGGATTTAAGCTAATATACTTGAGGCACATGATTAGATTTCAAACGAAAAGACAGCATTTATAGCATTTATATACTAAAGCAAATGTTGTAAAGAGTAATCCTGAACTGTTAAATGGCTCTTCTGCTCTTTTAAGTTGGTGTTTAAGCTGGCAGTAAGTTAAAGAGCTTATATCCAACGCTATTTATAAATTCCTTATCATTTTAGTCAATGCTTCTTCCACCAATTAAACAGCCTGTTTTAGCTACTGTAGCTTTGCGTGGAGTAACAACTCCCCCATCATAATGATGAATAACAGTTGTTGGTAAATAAATACGGATGGTCACAGGATAATGTGTTGATAGTTCTTACATCAGAAGAATGACCGATTTATGCTGCTCAGTTAGCGCTTAGTAATATACTGTGTGCTTCAATAGTTTTAAAAGGAGTTTTGAACAAAACGTAAGTGGCACCGACTCATGGTTGTCTGGCTGTTGCTATGCAGCTGTTAAAAAAACAAAACAACAACACAAGATTTCCATATTCCACACTTTTAAAAATCTCTATCCCAACCTGATCTCTTCATTGATGGCATCCAGTTGTTCTTGCAACATGAGGGCAAGTGTCTGGGCGTCTGAGTGCCCGCTGGGAGACAGCATATCAGCTGAGCTGAATATGGTCTCACGGTCATCATCGTCCAGGTCAGACAGCTCAGTATCACTTCCCATCAGGTGAGTACGGCTGGCTCGCAAGCTGGAGGGCTGAGAGCGATCCCAATCCTGCTCCACCATCGGCAGGATCTGGAAATAAAGACTTGGATCAGTGAGATTACTAATCAGGCTTCTAGATGCTTGTGTTTCATTAAGATTAAATTTGCTAGTAACATTTTTGAAGTTTGGATTAGAGAACCTGGAACTTACAATGAACACATCCAATGAGGCAAAAGAAAAGAATAGGGAGAATTTAGTTTATCAGTGGTTTAGCCAAGGTTTATCAGTGACTACAGTTATACCAGTACAGCACATATTACAAGTTTTGGTTTATGACAGTGACAGATCATGGTGTACAGTAGGTGTGACATTGACACCTTGGTGGGTTCATCCCTGAGTGCCACCAGGCGACCTTTCTGAGCCCGTCGTATGACCCCTGTGGAGGAGTAGTGATCTCCTTGACCTTCTACCACTGAGAAGCGCAGGTCTGTGGCACTGCCAACATGAGACCTAACATAGAGAGGCAGATGAAGACACTTACTTAACACATCACTTTTAATGAGCAAATAAAAATAGGGCTCATTATATATAATCTGGATGTCACCTAGGATGTGTTCCGTCTCCAAACACCCCGCTCCTGCGCTTCAGATGATCGAGTTCAGCCCGCAACTTCTCAATCTCCCCAATTAGCCTCTCCTAAACAACCAAAAACATTGATTAGTATAATTATTATGAAAACCACTTTTATAACCTCAAATGAATTAGGATCAAAATAAGATCATAATAACAATTTTAAAACAGATGTTTAAATATAAATGAATACTTGATTGATCAAATAACCATTAAATTGATAAAAGTGACAGTACAGACATCTATAATGTTATAAAGGACTGCTGATAATTTAGCTTTACCATCACAGAAATAAACTACATTAAAAACAATATATTAAAATCAATTTTAATAGAACTAATATATAATAATAACATAATATATAATCATTTAAATATTAGTTTATGTAGATATTTTTAAAACATTACGTGTTCACACTGCAGGACACAATCTGTACCTTGGTGTGATGGAATTCTTCCATTTGTTTTTGAGAATTTTCCAGGTCATGGATGAGTGCATTCTTGATGGGGGAACGGGGGACAAAAACAAAGGAAGCCAAGTTGAGAATAAGCTTTAAGCAGCATGTCATGCCAAAGGCAACATGTACATGTTCTCTCTACATGTGGTGCTTCAGCCTGTCCCTTCACATCAGGCCACTTCTGTCCTCTAAACTTACAGCTCACAAGAAAAGGACTATGTTCTATTCATTTAAGCAGAATAGGGGACCTTTATACATACATTATTCCACAAGCAATTTTCAGATGCTTTAGGATGAAGGCAGATTATAAATATATACATAAATATTAATATTAATTGATTTCAATTAATAATTTAAATATATAATATATAGTATAAATAACTGAAATAATGATTCCAATAGTTTCTTAAGATAAATGTTAAGACAAAAAAATTAAGAAAAAAAATTAACAAATAAAAAAATATATATATATTTATGCATAAAAAATATATTTTTTATTATATATTTATTATCCTACTTTAATTATGTTCATTAAGAAATGAAAACAAAATAATAATAATACAAAATATTTTATTTTTTAATACAAAAAAGTATATTTTTATAACCTTAAGTTTTTTAACCTTAATAGCACTTAATATCTTATGAAATTTTTTTATTTTGCTGCAGAGCATGTAAATCTGAGATCTGCTGTAATTAGGCCTGAAAAATCTGTCAGACCTGTGTGTAAGTGTGTTCTGCGTGTTCGCTTCTATGCTCTTTTAAGCATCTACAGTAGTATGTTCAGGTGAATATTGTAAAATCTGCACCTTGTCCTCCAGCGCAGCCATGCGCTCCTTCAGATGCAGCTGAAGCCGTTCATTAGACTCTGTGAGAAGACGGTCCACAGTGTCAGACAGACGCTTATTATGCTCCTCGTTCATTTTCTCCCTCTGTCGAGCCTAAAAAAGAGGGCCAACGAACAGAAGATAAAAGGAAGAAAGAAAAAAAAGGGAAGTATGTAACATCATCCTTTATTTTAAGAGAACAACTAGACTGGAATTTGCTTTTCTGATAATCTACACACAGTAGAACCAACAGAGGGCAGTATTACACCCTGAAGCACTGTCATCACATTCAGAGTTTTATGTCTGACTTTTAAGTCAGGTTCATGATGTTAAAACACATAGCTGCCTCTGAGAGTTTGGCTTCAGCATTTACGACAAATTTCTCACATATTTCTAAGGGTGTGCTGGTGTGCATTCTGTGATAATCCCTCAAGAAAATGAATAATGACAGTCCTTGTAGCTGAACGCAGGGGTGAAGACTTTTAAACACAGCTGCAGCGGGATATGGGCACTCAGTTGCCTGGCAACAAAAACTTAATTTTCTTTTGGTGGCAACGGTCTTTAAAATGTAGTCAACACAGAGCATTGTGACTGTCAGGAAAGAATGGGAGCTCAAGCCCCGTCTGAGGTGTAAGCATCAAGGTTTAATTAAGGCTGAAGGAGGATAAGGACTCTCTTTGACTGCTTTAAGTCATTACAACCATCAGCTCACACGCAGGAGGAAATTAACCATGCATGAATTATTCAAAATCCAAATATAGCAGCCAGTTACAGCCCTGCTCTCACTGGGGGGTGGGGAAATTCAGCTGCAAGATGAGCTAAAAAATGTCCCATATTCTCAGAGCAGCAGCATGTGTGTGTGAGTGTACAGGAGTGCTAGCCTATCAATCTTTGTTTGCCTCTGTTGTGCATGTAAAAAAACAGAAGAAGAGACAAAGCAGCACGGGCTAATCAGAGAGGTCAGGCCGCAGAGTCCCCATAGTGAGGTCAAACACACCACCTGCAGGCCTGGTCAAGACCTATTGTGCAACAGGTAACACGTCTTCTTTAACACACACACACACACACAAACACACACACACAAACACACACACATTTACTATCAAATACCATAGGCTTAGATTGTTTTTATTTAAATGTAATCTAAATAACTACAGAATATCCCTGAAACCTAAACAAAAAAATAGTAAAATAAAAGAACATTGTCATTAAACTATGGTTATACATGTCCATTTATTTTTATTGTACTGTTGTGAAAAAATAAATAAATAAATAAATGTATAAAATGTTATACAATGTTATACAACCAAACACCATTATATGTTATTATATTATATTATTATTATTATTAAATATATTTAGAATCCATTATGGTAACATAATATACAAATACATATTAAAATTTTTGTTAGTGTTAGTGTTAAAGGTCCATTAAATAATATGCCTTATTGCATTATTTATATTTTAATAAAGTATTGATAAATGTTGAAATAATTTCTCATTTTCTAGCTTGTCATTCAGGTTATTGTTAACTAACATAATTAATGTTAAAACAAATGTAACTATTTTGTGTGACCTATAAGTGTGTGCAATACAAACTGCTAAGGACAATATGGCTATACAAACATTATACTCAGCCAAATCATTTATGGTTTTACATTGTCATTTTGATATTTTCTTTATTTAATTTTCCCTAATAGGAACCATCTGATGTGGGTTATTTCAAGACGTGTGGAGGCACTGTGGCCAAACATATAAACATTCACACACACTCACAAAAAACCCCAAAACAAAACACTGGTTGTAGTGTTCATTCTTATGTGCACTTAAATCAAAATCACATTCACACACACAGCGAACCAAATATGAACCAAAGCCACTCTCACACTTCCTCATATCTCAACTTTCTGACACATTCAGTGACAAACTCTCCTTTTTCTTTTGGTGTCATGACCCCCACCCAGTCCTCACCCTGCCCAGCTCTTGGTTCTTCTCTTCCAGCTGGGCCTCCAGTTGGCGCAGACGCTCCTCGATGTTGCCATGTCTCTCCTCCGCCTACAGGAAACACTGAAATTAGTATAAAGAACAACAGCAGGGCTAAAACCTTCACAGATTAGACACATTTAACAAGAAAAAGATTTAGATTTAATTGCTTGTATATTATTTGGTCACAGAAACATGCTTCTCAAACCTTTTTCAAAAACCTCATTTAAAAAAAAATGGCTATGAGACATCAAAGAATGTTGCTGTATTATTTAGCCTCTATAGCCCAGTGATGGCATTTGAATAAGATCTTAGGAAGGAGAAAGTCTGCATCTGGTTTATGGCCAGCCACGGTTCTGTATTATTCCAAGCAGGAGGTGTATGACAGGATGCTACTGACTGAGAATGACAAACGTTGCCATTTTTAATTAACTACATTAGCGAGACTATAAACAAAACCCCACTGCATCTTTGCCACTCTGACAAGACATTTGGCTGCCTCTGAAAAACACTGTCATCCACAATCCAGCTGATATTCAGATGAAACGTGACTGCTACAGAGTGAGGATTATCTGAACTGGCAAGAGGAGCTGGAAGCCTGTAGAAGAAAAATATCTGCTCTACTTGATGGCTGATGCAACGGAGTGCTTTATTATATACAGTACAGCTGTATTTTTTTTTTTTTTTTTTGACACATATAACAGGAGAATGGACACAACTGATGGGATGGGATGTGTTGAAACAGGATAATATAAGGCCAGACTCTAACTTACTGTACATGAGCAGCATAGCTCAATGTCTCTGAGTGTTTATGTGTCATTGAGCACTAGGCCTCTGGTCTTACCTTTTTTTTTTTTTTTTTAATAAGTGATCTTAAACTGGTATTGCTTCAAGATCCAGATTATAGACCATCGGGTCTAAACCAACCAAACACAGTAAAGACCCACCAAAATTCCAATATTTTTGAATGGCATTACAGCAGTTTCAATATATTTGCAGCAATTTCTAGTGATTTTTAACACATCATGTGCATTGACTGTGTATTGATAGCTACGCTAACTATGTTTTACAATCTTATTTTACTCTGGGGAGTGATACAGCATTAATATATATTTTAATATGCTTATTATTTATATTACAATTAGCGCTGTATTTTGGGTTAAAATCTCTTTAAAATTCTTTTTTAAATTCCAGTGCAAAGAATCAAGAGGCGTTTGGTGTTGAGAATAATAAAATATCGCGTTAAAATGCCAAAAACTTTTCCTGAGTTGCTAAGGAAGCCTATGGGACTGTCGCAATTCTGATTCTCAACGGCTCTGGTTGCAACCATAGACATATATACATTCCTCATTCGACCGCTCCAGGCATGTAAATGTGGCCGCCATGTTGGAACGATGAACTTGACGTCGCTCACCATACTGTGCAGGACTGTGGCATCTTTCAAATATTCAGTGTTTATATGGTGAATGGTGTTGTTACATGTTTTGATGTTCTTGTTGTCATTTTCCCCATGTGCTCTTTGTTTTCTCCCCTGTGACCCAGTTTAAGTTAATTTGCAATTCATGTCAGGTGTGTCCAGTCTATTATCAGTGACTTTCTCCCCTTCATAAGTTGGTTCCTGTCTTTCAGTTCTTTTCCGTGATCGTCAATGTAACCTGCGTGTTTGTGATTCTCCATGTTTCTCTAACAATTAAATATGTTTCATTACGATGACGACTCTGTCTATGTCTTGCCTGTACACCAGCGTGATAGATGTCAAGTCAAGAGCGCTACAATATGGCGGACGGCTTACAAATTGCAGCACATAAAACATCACTAATGAGGCATCTATATATATATATATGTCTATGTTTGGAAAAACAACTGCTTCTGAGGAACTACATTATTTGGTGGAATACAGTTTTTATTAATATTATATTAATATTGTATTTGATATGCTGTTTTTTTTTGAGAAACTTTACTATATATATGGAATAACCATCTTATAAAAGCAATAACTTCATGAAGCTGTGGTTCATTTGTTTGTCCAGTTGGAACACACTACAACCTAAAATTGGGTTTTGACCAATCATAGAACTTGATGAAGATGTTTCTCTAAATCATGTTTCAGTGGGCTGAAAAGTCTTTTAAACAGCTTATGTTGTTTATCTCATATCTAATCCTGCTGTGTAATCTTTTCATGTCAGTTTCCGCTCTTCTTTACCTTATCATTTTGTTTCATCACCATCTCAGAGGGCATTTTCCTGACAGAAAATAATCTTATGAACTGACTCTCTCATTTTTTTCCTGCTGCTGTCTGGAGGATTGACTGAGTACTTGCCTTGGTGAGGGCAGCTACTCTCTGGGCCAGTTCAGCCTCCACCTCGGGCAGAGTCTCTGCCTTCCTCATGGTCTGCTGTAGCCGTTGTTCTGCCAACTCCAGCAATTCCTGGAGATGACGCACCTTCTCCTCGCTCTGATAAAAAAACATGGTTAGTGGTCGACTGATATATCGCCAATGCCGATATATTGGCCGATATTTAACATTTGTCAAATATCAGCATCAGACGATACATTTTTCTGTTTGGCTGATGGTCAACTTTTATTTTGATGGCACACCAAACTGTTAATTTTGACGGCGTTGAGAAAAAGGAAGTGTCTGAACACAGTGCTCAAATCAGTGTAGGAAATGTAAGAAAATATACATTTCAGTATTTTGTGAAACTTCAATTGGTTGTTTTAATCGTAGGGCTAATTCAGAATTGCACGCATCACGCGAATGAACATTCTAACCGGAGCTACTTATCCAAGTTTTTATCCAATGTACAATCCGAACTACAATAGTTCATAGTTCAATGCTTCCCACTTACGTATGCCTAGTTATTAATCTATTGTGGTAAGTTGCTGGTCTAGATAAATAGCTATATTCTCTATGTTTACAGTGTGTACGATAATTTTCTTCCAAATACGATAATTTTGAGATTCTGTTACGACACTTGGACATTTCCAATCTGACAACACTGGCTCAGATTCTCTCTCTTGTTCGCCGCTTTCATTCAATTCTGTCTAATATGGCAAGAAGTCTATGTAATAATCAGTTAGAACAGTTAAACAAATGAATTAAAATGTATACAAAAAAAGTATTATAATAATTGCTTTAATATTATTAGTAATAGAAAAGCAAACATTTTAATACTTTCTCGTTTGCCATCAGCATTCAGAAAATAAGCATTTATATCATCTAAACAAATTGAATGCTGCAGGGAGCAGAGTTCAGCTTCACTGGAGACGCGCAATCAACAAACTTTAAACTCGTGATTTCAAATTATGCTGCGCTTTATGCATTTGCCCACTGTCATATACATGTCATTTTCACTGTGTGCTGTATAAAATATGAGTGCTACTTTGGCTGTATTTGGAAAATATCATTCCCAAAGCACACAAACTACCCAGAATGCCCTGTTAGTTACAGTATTTATTTCCTTTTTATTTATAATTTTATTTAATATGTATTACATATTTATTTAATACTTAAAATACACTGCCAAAAGATATGTTTTGGATAATTTAAGCATAAATCCTTATCATTTTTGGTGCAAATACATAACTTGACATTATCATTGAAGATAATGATTTTAATTTTGATAATAACACAATAATGGCAATATACACGTCAAAGTCAAACATGCTCCTTTGCCAGATGACCGGTTACTTGTTTCAACTTGGCCCAGGTTTTTAAAAGATTTTTGGGTTAGCACACAAAAATGTGTGCCATCGTTTCAATCAACAGATCGAGTCAACGTTTGAATAAACTGACAGCTCACAGCTGTAATAGCTGCTAATGGTGGATATTTTGATGAATTGAAAATGTAAGTATTTTTTATGTATAAACTGTTTATGTAATAAAATGTATTTTCTTAGTTTGTGTTGTCCCTTTTCAGTGCTAAATGATCACAAATTAAAAAGGATTTATGCCAATATTGTCCAAACCCCACTTTTCTAGGGCATTTCCAAACCTTTGGAGGGCAATGTATGTTTATTTTACACATTTATATTTGAATCCATTTTAAATATATTTAAAATTTCTATTATTTCTATATCTAAATATTAATTCAAATATAAAGTTATATCTGCCTAATATCGGTTATCAGCAACCCTGCTTTCCAAGATATCGGCATCGCCCTTCAAAAAACAAAAACACACACACAAACACAAAAAAAAACATATCGGTCGATCACTAGACACGGTGCATGCAAACATCACAAAAATAAGACAAACAGAGGGTGTACGTACATATAGACACCCAGATTAAAAGAAGAACACAGAGATAACAAGATACAAAGGTAAGACTCAAAACATACACATGAATGAAAACATACCACGCATTTAAAAAAGGAAGCACACACCCAACACAAAATAAATAAGTGCACATAAAAACAAACCACCAGTGTACAAACACACACAAAATACATACACATGATAAAGTCAAAATTTGGATTATATGCTACTGTTCAAAAGTTTGGGGTCGATATTTATATTTTGGAGAAAGTCTCACTAAGTGCTCAGCAAGGTTGCATTTATTTGACTGCAATATTTTTTACATATGAAAATAACTGCTTTCTGTTTTAATATATCTTAAAATTTAATTTATTTCTCTGATGGCAAAAGTTAACTTTCTGCATCCATTATTCCAGTCTTCAGCCTTATATGATCCTTCAGGAATTATTTTAATATGCTGATTTGTTGCATAAGAAACATTCCTTTTAATTATAAATATTGAAAAAAGTTAGTTTTTTTCAGGATTCTCTCATGAATAGAAAGTTCATTTAATTGAACTATAAATGTTTGTAATATTATGAATGTCTTTTTCATCTTTCATTAATAAAAGGGATTAATTTCTTAAAAATAAAATAAAACATTCTACTGACCCCAAACTTTTTAAGGGTAGTGTACATACATCACTGTAATATCCAAGTGATGTAATACGGTTTTTCATTAAACAGGACCACTGTGAAATTTTAGTCCTGTTCAATTCTCCCTGGGCTTAATAAGTGGGCTTGGACCCAAAGCAACATTTCTGGTTGTTCCCCCTGACGACTTCCCTGCCTTGAGCGCAAAGGCACAAAACACATGCTCTCTATACAAGAGCAGATGTCTTGGTTTAGCCATCTCTTTTGAGATATTTATACCCACTGCATTCATAACAAACACTCAGTCCAAACTGGCACCAACATCAATGCAGTTGGGAATCCTCTTTCTTTCTCCAGCTGATGGATCTGGATATTAAAAAAGTCGGGCAGTACCTGCTTCCTCCCAGCATGCCTCTTCTCAGTGTGCTGAAGGATTCCAGCATGAGCCTGCTGTTTTAGGGATAATTAAACCCCCTCTGACTAACATGCGCCCTTCATACGCACAGGCACAGATGGAACATGACTCTGAGAACATCTCAACTGCATTATGGGACATCAACCAGTGCTGACCTGCGGTGCTCATACTTCAAATGAACTTCAAATCAGCACAGGCCTAATTCAAGGTTGGTGTACCTGTCTGTAAAGTGAGTCCTTGGTGGCCAGCTCGTTCTCTAACTTGTCATTCAGGTCATGGATTGAGGTGGTTTCCCTCTGGGCGGCCAGATAACGCTTTTCTAATGTTGTGATTCTCTCCTCCATGTCCTCCTTCTGTGCCATCGCCTGTCGAACAGGCACATAGTAAGAGAAAACAAAAGCCCTTGGGAAGTTTAAACACCCTACAAAAACACATTGTATGGGACAAAATGATTGATTTTTCTTTTATCCCAAAATCATTAGGATATTAAGTAAAAAACATGCTCCATGAAGATATTTTGTAAATCTAGTAATATGCATTGCTAATATTTAACATCTTTAAGGGTGATTTTTTCAATATTTAGATTTTTGGTACCCTAGATTTCTTTTTTGTATCTCCAAAAATATATTGTCATATCCTAACAAACCATACATCAGTTGATCAACAAATTGTTTTTTTCAGCTTTAAGATGATATAGGTATAAATATTAAAAATTAAAAAAATCTACCCTTATGACTGGTTCTGTGATCCAGGGTCACACACACACACATATATATATATATATATATGAGCATAAACATACATATACACAAGGAACACAAGTAGTACTGTAGTTTGCAAAGTAAAATAATTTCTGGGAGAACAGCTCCTTTAAATACCCCAAAACTTTAGACCTTGTCAAGGAATGAGTCATAATTGCATTATTTGCAACCTTCTGTCTTTCAGCAAAAACAAAGCTATTGAGAAAATTTCCTCACTGCCTGATGTTTTATCTTCCCTGAGACAAGCCCTCATTGCTCTGTCCCTTTCCTCTCTCCCCAATCATTCTAACCTCGCGTATGTCCCTCTGATGCTTGGTGCTCAGCTCCTCGCTCTTCAGTAGGTCTTTGCGGGCGGTAGCAAGTTCCGTCTCAAGCTCAGACATGCGATTGGTCAGGCCGCTGATCCTCTCTCTGTTCTGGGTCAGCTCCTTATTGGCCTTATCCAGGTGTTCCTGCAACTCCAGACACCTGCTGGTGTCATCATGGGCATCGATGGAGCCATTGGGAAGCCTCTGTCACAAACACAAAGATATGTTAGTGATGGAGACCTAGTCGAAGAACTTGTTTATCGGTCCCCTGATTTCCACTTAGGTTCCTAAATGAGCTTCAAAATGGCAAAATAAACTTCTACTGTAAATCATTTTCAGAGAGGCAAAATATGCTGAGTCAGAGTCTAAAGAACACACTCAGCAAGTTCAACAGCTTGACTGCAATTATGGCCTCAGGAGTTCAGAGGTTCTCTTGCATGCATCATATTGTGCATTTTATCCATAAACTTTATACAACCGAGCAAATTAAAACAAAAAAAAAAAAAATAAACCCAGGTTAGACGCATCTTTCCCCAAAAAATGTCTGCTTTCACAAAATTGAAATGTCCAGTTCAGGCCTGACAGGAGAATTCCATAGAGGCATATTTAATGAGGGCACAAGGGAGGGCGCTTGACTCAATATCACTGCTGTACAGCTAAGAAAAGGAATTTTACAGCTGCCTTTCTGAAGTGTTTCTGGCCATATTTGTTTGTGGATGTCAGTAATGCTGATTGGCACTGATGTGCTTCTCGGCATTAAACTGAATTACATGCTGTTAATTAAATAATTCTTCAGAGAGAGCTCAGAGTTTCAGAAGCACAGCAGGCGGTCCGCCAAAGACAACTCATTTATAATTTCTTGTCTCTTCCATTTTATAACATTTACCCTTATATGTACATTTGCAATTGTTCAAAATATACTAATTTAGTACAGTGCCACTCAAACCCCCATTTTCAATAAAATCATATCATAATTCTACGATTTCATTAATAGGTGTTATCTTGAACTACAAACCAAATTTTATTAAAACAAATAGATTTTAGCTCTATTTATAAATTGAAACCCTTCTGTCTATCACTTCAAACATATATTTGTGCTTCAAATGGCTGTAAAAATATTTAAAAGTGTAAAAATGTTCAAATGTCTGTGCACTTTACTTCCACATGGTCCAAACTCCCCATTCTTAAAATGCCCTCATATGCTATGATCTTTGACTTTCATAGCTTTATCAGAAATTTTGCAGAACCCTCTCAGTCACTCTACTGGGAGTCTGCAGAAAAACCTATGTCAGCCTTTGACAAGCTAAACTTTGTTTCAAGTATTTGATGAGCCATGAACTACAGGGACCATCAGCCATATTTCTGCCCTCCAGGGAGGCTTGAGCCAGTTCTCCAGAGAGACATACAGTGTGGACCACGTCTGCTGTCTCTGGCAATCTACTTCTGTCTGCTTTCATCCTCTCCATCCAGCTCTATATGATTCACTGTTACTAATCACACATGCAGTTTGAATTTAAAGGTAAATTTACATAAATGTAAGACATTTCTGGTAAAATTGTACATCGCACAAAAATGTAAGTTTGGAAAAAGCTTGCAGGGATCCACTGAAGGTGTAATATTACAAAATACAACTTTTCAGGTGCTAACAACCCCCAGGAGAAACCCACCAAAACACGTTTTGCTCTTGTTCTAATAAAATACAACTATATAAATTATAATAGTAGCCATCACACCGTGTCCTAACTACAAGATTCCAGCGACAAGCAATTTGGGTGTCCACACTAGACGGAAAACGACGGAATCAATCAAACGTCACAGTCATGAGTGGGCGGGCTCTCTCTGAAAGCGCACTGCTCTCACAACGAAATGGATATGTTCATAATCTAATTTATAAATATAGAAGCATTTTAAGATTATTAAACCTACACACTGAGTGGCTGATAACATCTCTGTTACAGAATACAAACTCGTTGGTTTTCAGTGAGTTCACAGTTTTAACAGTCATCTTTTCTATCATTTATCTTTAAGATCTGAGGTAAACTGTCTTTTGTTACTTTCAGTATGGTTATAAGGTCACGTACAGTAATATGATATTTAAACTCATATTGTTCATGTTAAACTATGAATAAATCTACTGTCATATAGTTTGTATGTTGTTGTTCCAGCCGTGACGTTGCAGAGGACAAAAACTCTGGCTAGTTAGGACAAAAACTCTGATTAACATGGAAAAGACACCTTTTATCGCATGTTAAGTTGTCACGTTGTGTGTAGTTAGGACGTGGTGTCAGAGTTATTCTTCCCTTACATTTTGTGAAAAATATTTCCTTTTGACTACTTAAACATAATGTCTGGCAGTGATAATCTAAAATAAAGAGAAGCGAGAACATAAGTGACATCTGGAAGAGCTCTATTAATAAATGGCACAAGTAGAGAATTTAAAGAGTTTCACACACACACACACACGCTGCTGAAGAGACACGGCAAGGTATCAAACAGTCAGCAGGGCATTGCTCTTCCTCATTAGGAGCAGTTTTAGCTACTGTTTCAGATTCAGTAACTTTTCAGAAAAATGCTGACACACAACTGTCTGGCAATCAACAAGATTTTTTTTTTATTTTTATCAGTTATGTATAAGCTCATCTATATGCTACAACACTCCAACATGCTAACAAAAAATATTCTACATGTATTAGTAAATATATACAAATGTAACACCTTTTAAATCTTTCCACAAACTCCTGTTTCAACAGGAAATACATTAACATGAAAAGAAAACTGCACTAAATAAGCCTGTCTTTATAGGATGAATGCTTGAAATAGCGTTTTTTTATTTTTATTTATTTATTTTAATACGTACATGGATGTATTGTTCACTATACACTCTATAACAAGCATTCCGAAAAGACAGAAACAGAAAATAGGGTACATTTTCTTTTCATGCTGGCTTAAAGACTTTCATAATGAAACCCCGATCTAATATCTGCTCCCAAACTAATTTTGTGTACTAATGAGCAAATCGATATTGCTGCATTGAAAAAAATCTCTCACTACAGAAAATCAATCAATAGCATTTCACATACATAAATAAAAGATAAGGTGATATTTAAACAATGAGCCACAGGATCAAAGATTAAGAGCGATTCACAATTCTCCTATTGACCAGCCTTGCTGGCTTGCTGACTGCTAGAAGTGAGTCACACTCAGACAGGAGACAATTTAGCAGCCTGTGCTGAAGGTTGAAGGGCAAAAGCACTTGGCGCATAATCAATGCAGTTTATTTCTCAGTAGCGAAGAAAATACCATCTGTGAGAGGTATTAGAGCAGGAGGGATCCCTTTTGGACCAGTGCCTCCGATATAAACAGTTGCAAGGTGTAAAAAATTATATAACCTATGGGGTCACACACTAACATTTTAACGCCTCTTATGCTCACCAAAGCTCCATTCATTTATGCAAACAGTAAAAACAATAATTCTGTGAAATACTACTGCTAAAAGCGTTTTAGTTAAATTTTCAAAGATTTTATTTGTTTCTGTGATGGTAAAGCTCGATTTTCATCAAACTTTCGAGCAATAATTTACTTTGGCATGACATCAGAACTGAACATTGAAATTTACAGAATAATGTACATAACGTCCTGATAAAGATTTAGCTTCAAAATCAGCTTTTCATGAATGTAGTTTTTAATATTTTCTTCTCCCTCTACTAATAACATTATGTAGTTTTACTCTATATGACTATTTTCAGTCACTCTGATCCTTAATTTCCACAGAAATAAATATTTTCGCGATATGACCCTTAAATCGAGACACTGCAGGTTAATAGGATAACAAATTAATAATTATCACTTCACTTACTTAGTGGATTTTGTAGATAATTGCAAAAAAAATGGCATTACACGTTTTCTAAAATATTTGGTTAATTTAAATATGCAAATTAGGCATTGTTTAATGAAATATGCACAAATTTGCATACATTTCTAGTACAAAAATGTACATTGGATGAAGTCAGCTTCAAAATTAGCTTTTCTCAATTTTTTAAATGTAAATGTTTTAATTGTTTTGACATTAGAGTCAAAAGTTAAACATTAAAAAAACATTATTAGAAATATACTTTAGAATGCTTTAGCACTATCCAAAATTACACATTCAAATTATGCTAATCCAGCTTTAAAGAAAACATACCTTCCATGTAGGTTTAGAGCTGTCCATTCTGTCCACAGCATCCCCATCCGCCTGTCCATCCTTTCTCTGTCTTAACATGACCACCTACATAAGCAAAAACACATTAAAGTCACTCTATAAAGGTTGTTAAATGTGTTAAATGAACCTACAGTAACATGCAACATTCATACATTAAATGAGGCATAGCACATGATTACTGTTCATGAAGCACAGCAGAGGCAATGATGCACTTCTTCATTTTTTTCCAATTGCACCTTATGAAGATGTACATTTTGGGCGATAGTGGGATTAATAGCGTTCCTTCTAATAGCATTTGAGCGCTGTTCCTGTCTTCTTAAGGCAGGCTAGGAGTCTTGCGGAAGATAAGATTATACGAACTACCCATTTTGAGGATTTAACTTATCAATGTGCTTAAAAGCTGCATGTTATTAAGGTATTAATGAAATACTGGTGGGCCAATTGCATTGGAACCCTCGCATATCAGACCCACTGAATGTGAAAAATGGAGAAAGACAATTAAAATATGTACACATTCATTTGCATGCCAGTATTTTGGGTGAAGGGACGTGATTTACATATTCACAAGGCCTTTTTTATTGTTTCTATCAGAATTGTAAATTGTACATTCACAAAAACAAAAAAAGAGACTGCAACGGCTTTACCATAAAAACAAAAAAAATCTGTCTAAAATAGCCTAACTGTAGTTCAACTACAGCACTTTAAAATATAAGCTCATAGCCTGGAAGTTTCAAATTCATTTCCCAACAGTGGTGATGTCCACTTCCTTTGTTATTTTGCAGCATTACAGTAGGTCCTGTTTGTACTGAGACAGCATAAAATCTTCTGAGTGGTCATAACACAGCATCATGCCAGAGGACCAGAAGCCAACTCGCATCCCACCTCTGCAGTGCGGACCACAACCAAAGACTCTTCTTACTCAGCGGATGAAGGAAAAATAGCTTTTTCACACATGCTAACTGACCCGTACTTGACAGTCATGAATGATGTTAGGATTTATTCAATAGAAGAGTGGCATTCAAATTTTTTCTGTATTATTATATATTTTTACTAAAAAACAATAACAAAAAAGCATTTTGATTACTGAAATATTACAATGTAAGATACATGAATGGCAGGTGAAATTCATATTTGTTTTATTCACAAATGTTACAATGTTTTTTGTCATCAGTGTAAATCTAAAGCATGCCAAGTGCATTGGTTTTGCTTGAACTCTCAACAGCATGTGAGCGTGGACAGATTGACAGCTCATTGGACAGATGTTAATGAGATCAGCAAATCTATACCAGTGCGCATGCATACCTAAACACACACACACACACACACACACAGAAGGCCATACCTCCTGAGTGGCAGCTGCCAGCTGTCCTTCTAATGTAGTCACCCTTTCAAGAGCCACCCGTAACCTTTCACGCACCTGTGCAAATGAAAAAACAAAAAGACTTTAATAGCCAAATGTACACGTGCCAACAAAGCCCTGTCAGCATTCAGTCCAATTCCAGTCATGTGATTAACTACTAATGTTACAGTCAGACTGACTTTGCATTAATAAAGTATTCATGGGTCGAGATAAGCTTTTTCTCTCATTTGCGAGATAAGCTGTACTGTCATAAAGTGAAGTGTAGCATTTACATATGTGTAGTTAACGATCCAGTGTTTCAGCATCTGAGAATGGTTCATTTACTGTGAATAAAGCCATTCTGAGTCACTGATATCATGTACACATAATGCCAAACTTGTTTAAGACAAAAAATGAAGATGTAAATATCAGTACTTAGTATTAAAGTGAATTAAAGTTAGATTTTTCTATTACCATATTATTGAAATATATTTTACAATAAGAATTATGTTATAGACATATTGAATTGGTCAAAAACAGTGAGAATGTGTCAAAATATGGCCAATTTGTTTTTTTAAGTACTTTCCAAACCATTCAGCCCTAAATTTTCACACTTAAAAAATTTGACCATAAAGTGATTTGAAAAATAAATAAATATTTAAGTCATCTGGCGAACATTCCTGCGCTGCAATATACTGTATATCAGGAAAACAAAACAACACCAATATCAGGTTTTAATTCTATTTTATTTATTTGTCTTCTATTAAAAAAAAACACACACCTTGACCCTTTATCAATTGCACATTTATTCTCTTACTGCTAATTTGTCTTTAAAAACTAACAATAGATTTATTTTGTTGTATTCTATCTACCCGTTAAAAAAAAAAAAGAAAAGAAAAACAACCTTGGTATGTGTATTGCATTAGCCTAACTAAGACTCTCACTTTTTCATCCAGAGCTTTATGATGCTCGAAGAGTGATTTCAGAGCCTTGAGCACCTCCACCTCACTGGAAACCCCGGATGGCGGAGGAGCCTGCCTCTTCACCACAGTCATCCTCAGCGAACGCTCGTGACGTGACACCAGACACTCCAAATGTTCCAAAAGAAGCTAAAGAACAGCAGGAACACAAAAGCACATGTTAACACATCTGTCGTTCCGTATCATATGATTTCAATTGTGCTTGTTGAAGTGTGATTACTGCTACTCATAAGCTCTGCACTGTAACATGTAATGGCCCAGTACATTTTTAGAATCACTTAAGAAAGAAAGTATAGTCAACTTTGGATGCTTTTACATTGAAAAGCATGCTGTAACCGAAGCAAACTGGCACTGTGACAATAGATGGTCTGAGATCATCTGGGCTGCTCACATACCGTACAAGCCAAAATTCTTGCAAATCCCCCTGAAGCGAGTCAAGTGTGGCCTAGGGGCTGAGAAGCTCTACAAGCGAATCAACATCTTTTGCAATGTTCATGACAATGCAGCAGCATGAATCTGGCAATGGAGATATGCACACTTCCATTTCTCACATGCATTATCTCAGCTGTGTGAACATCCTCTGCATTCACACAATCTCGCAGCCTCGTCCTTGCCAGAAACATAAAGACCGCTGACACGGCACAATGTATGGTGAAGCATTTACATAAACATTTATCCTCTGACTAATTTTTGGGAGAACTAGTTGCTGTTTTAAAGTATTTGAAAGTCTCCTATGCTCACTCAGGCTGTATTTATTTGATTAAAAAAATACCATAAAAACATAAACGTGATTTTATGGAATATAATTACAATTTAAGACAACTGTTTTCTATTTATTTTTTAAATGACTTATTTATTTATTTACTTTGCTGTCACATGACCCTTTGGAAATCATTCTGATATGCTGATTTTGTGCTCAAGAAACATTTGTTATAATTACCATACATATTTCCAGGATTCTTGATGAATATAAAATTCAAAAGAACAGCATTTATTTCAAATTGAAGTCTTTTGCAACTGTATAAATGCGTTACTGTCACATTTGATTCATTTTAAGCGATTTGATTCATATTTCACCCAAAAACTATACTTATAACTCACTCTCATGTTGTTCCACACCTGTATAACCATTGTTCATGTTCTGAACACAAATTAAGATATTTTTGATGGAATCTGAGAGTATTCTGACTCTCCATAGACAGCAATGCAACTATCACATTCAAGGCCAAGAAAGGTAGTAAAGACATTGATTAAATAATCCATGCAATATCAGTGGTTCCACCTTAATATTGTGGAGCTGCGAGACCAATTTTTTTTGCACAAAGAAGACAAATATAACAACTTTATACAAACAATATCTTCTCTTCTGTGTCAGTCACAAGAAGTCACATTTTAAATGATTAAGAATGTCATATGCATGTGGTAGGTCCCTTGCTGTCTATGGAAGAACAGAAAGCTCTCGGATTTTATCAAATATATCTTCATTTGTGTTCCAAAGATGAAGCACGTCTTAGAACAACATGAGGGTTAGTAATTAATGCCAGAATTTTCACTATTCTGAGTGACCCAAAACTTTACAGTAGTGGACATAATCCTAACAATAGCTGAATATGCTATTTACAGTAAAAACCTTCACTGTTAGCAATCAAAACAAAACGCTGGGACGAAACATAGCTGTAACCTTAACACCCATCGAATGAATACTCACCCTGGTATTATTCCTCTCTGCTTTAAGCTCAGATATCTCCTCCTCTTTTTCTAGAAGCTGCTCTCGACACAAATTCAGCTCCTTAGTCAGGGTAGCAAACTCCTGAAAGAAGAGAGAAGAAAGGAAATTAATCTGACATAAATAATGACCGTTAATATGGTACTGTTACAGCGAACTGACACACAACACACTTAATGTGGACTGACAGGTTTATTATTTTTATTCAGAACTATTCAAGATCATACGGATCTGATCATATAATAATAACTCATCCATAGAGCTTGTTTATGCATTCTTTCATACAATGCTGCATGTTATTTATTTATTGATCATACAGACTCCCCTAAATGGTCCAAGAGACAAGAAGAATCAAAATTCTGTTCCAACAATCTCTGGTCTGTTGTTTACCAGGACCACACATTTTGAACACAGGACCACACAGATGGATACGGTTCATTTTTAGATTCATACAGTATATGTCTCAGTCAGCAGGCACAAACACAAACCATTTACTCACACAACTTTATTTCTTCTCTTAACAAGAAAAATCTCAATAACCCAAAAAGCAGCCATATTTTTACCTTTTTTTAACCATCATTCTTCAAAACACCATCTTTTATGCTCAACAGAAAACAATTCATGTCTGAAACATCTTGAATGATGAAATTTCTTTGGTGAACTATCCCTTCAATAAAAATTTTGTAACTAGCCCGAGACTTCAAATCAATGAGATGAAGCTAATAGCGTACATGAGCCACTTTACGCATTACATCTCACTAATATTAACAATGCGCATTTCTCAAGCAGCATGAAGACAGTGACACTCTGATTTCGGCTTTCTGCCTCTCAGTCCCGCCGGCATCCAGGCTGCAGTCTTGCGTGGCTCAATTGCTCTGTTCTCTGAAGTGCCCCGGCCGGGCCTCTGGCCCTAGTCCCAGTTAACCCAGCTGTTCATTGCAGTCTTTTGGGAAACTTTCAGGGCACTGTTGAAGCACGTCAACAGCCCCTCCTGTTTCAGCATACATGCATTCATACGCTCTTTAATTCAAGTCCACAAAATACTAGGGACTGGGGAAAAAAAAAGAAGTCACATGGACTTTCCACAGATGGTGAAATGGACAGAAAAACTGTTCTATACACTGCGGCAACAGAGGGACATGAAATTATTTTGCGATTGTGGAGTATTAACAATCCCAGAATGAATGTGGATGTGTTTTAAATCTTATAATGTATTAAATCAAATGACCTCAGCTTTGAAAATAAATCACAAGGATTTACCCCCCCCCCCCCCCCATGATTACATCATCACAAATGCTTTCTTAAAGGGTTAATTCATGCAAAAACTCTGACTTCATCTACTTAGCTTAATTTTGTTCCAAAAGCATATGTCTTGCTTTTAGCTGTGAAGCACCAAAACCCCCCCCAAAAAACTATATATATATATTGAAGAATGTCTCAGTGTTCTTCTTTTTTTTTGGACCCCACTGACATTCATTATGTAGACAAAAACACCTAAAACATTCAAAATACCAGAAAAAAAAAAAAATCATAATTTTTTTGAATGACATGAGGATGAGTAAAAATGACAAAACCAATTTTTGGGTGGACTGTGTCTAAACATCACATACGAAAGCCTCACGTCTGTAAGCTCTCTTAATGACTCTTGATTCTTATTAAATAAGAGATGGCCACACTAACACTGACTTTATACTGTATTAATAAACTGTATTTAAGCTATTGGGTCAGTTATGATTTACATGCTAAATGAAAACTTTTGAGGTCACACATTGTGTTAGTGTGGTGTTTTTCTGGTTTTTAAATAACAATGCTTGACTGAAACGTAGAGGCAGAAAGGACCGGGAGGGGGAAGAGGAAAAGAAAAATGGGTCAGTGCGTTCATTTGATTTTTTTCACAGGAGTGGAGGAATAGGCATAAAACAAGTTCAAATCCACAAACAGATGTTGGATCTTCCCACCTCTTTCAATCATTGCAACAGTCTCAATTCTTTTTTTCTAATATAGCAGGACATGGCTGGGAAAACAACACATAAATAAAACTAAAAACATGTTATATCAAAAAAAGCAATTCTATTTCAATCTGCCATGGCTCCTCAATAAATGCTTGAGAATAAACAAAACGGAATTGAAAACATGTATTTGGTGTTCTTCATCAGAGATTGCCATTTCAGTGCTCAATTCAAAGGTAAATTGTGTCCCAACTCTAGAAGCAACACAAGAGGATTTTCTGTGCTGAGGTTTTGCATTTGAAACCCAGGATTATATTTGTATTGTGACTTGAGAGCGTGAAAAGCTGAAATCCCCCCAGTTTGCATACAACTTACTTTCTCATCTAGAACTTTTGGCTCTGCTTAAATGTGGTTGCAACAAACTTTTCAGTTCGCACAGTTTTCAGTTAACACAGCAGCTTTTAGTTCTGTCTGTATAAACGTGCAACAGGAGTGAAGCCTGTATTCCTTACCAGTAACCATAGCAACAGTGACTGAAGTAATATCAAAAACTGTGACGTCCACCAAACTCGGACACTCTGACATGACAAGACAAGAGTCCGAGCCTTGAGTTCATCTATCAAATCTTCATTAACCAAACAGCAGCTTTTAAATGTGGGTGGAGAGCGGAGCATTTGAATCGCGTGGTGTGCACAGAACACAAAACTGATGGAAGTGGCTCCGGTCGACAATGATGGGATCTAAAACTTTCAGATGACAAGCAGCTTTTTTATCCTTCACTGGATAAAAAAACCCTGAAACACACATGAAAGCATGTAACACACAGTAGACGCTAGGGCTGAACCAGAATATTCGATTATTCTAATATTCGTTCGGTGGATTGGCATTCGATTTTCAGTTTTGAGATTCGAATATCTTTCTTTCTTTTTTTTTCTTCTTTTTTTAGGTCCCCTAAACACCTTGCATCCCCGTGAAATGGTTCTCATTCGTGCTTGAATCATCGCGAACGTTTATAATTCATCTGAACAACACAAAAATGCATAAAACTGCTGTGTGGGAGCACTTTAAATTGATTGGGGACAAAACAAACCGCTCCAAATTCTGCTCTCATTGGAAACTCAACGGCCTTTCACGAATTCGCAATATATAATTAACATATAATTAATCTTAGTAAAAGGTAAGCGTGTTTGGCGTGCTGTCCAGAGAGAGGGCTCATTGTTTGGTGGATTTTCCAGGTTTTTTTCCTCTTGACTATGGAAAGCGGACCTAGGTTGGCTTTCAGCCCGATCCCCAAACACTCCCCCCGAAGAGAGTGTAGTAGCACTAGAGCGGAGTATGGGGTGGCAGAGGGATGCTACGAACGAGATATCGAGGTAAGGCGCTTGTATGATTTTATTGGTGGCTTCTTTTGCTCTGATTGGATGATGATATAAATCAAGATATGTGGAGCCGGCAGCTCCTCCCAAAATATGTTTCACAACGAACATTTGGACACCTCCTTTGCATTCCGGCCACTTCATCCACATAAGTTTTTTTTTACATTTATTTAAAAGATTTTGTAAAGTTTATTGAAATATGAGCTGTCTAGCCAGCCTAATGTTAATGATGTTACTGAAGGTATTACTGTGTTCTTTATTTATTACAGTTTGTTAAACTTTGTTCATTTATTGTTCATTTTTCTTTTATTTAAATAGGTTACGGTGTTTTTACTTACTGTTTGGTGTTTTAATTACTGTGCTGCTAATTTCTGATCGGCTGTTAGTTTGTATAGTTTATTAAAAGTTTATTCTGAACGTGTCGAGTCCATATTGCACCAAAATGCAACACTGCATTCCCTTGAGTCCGCAGCAACACACCTAGTGTGATGATCCAGTCCCTTATCGTCCACCTAGGGGTGGGCGATATACCGGTAGACACGATTAACCGGTAGAAATTTCTCAAACGATAGAGATTTTGGGCTATCGTCTTAATCGCGGTTGAGATCACGTGACATTGCACGTTACGTAACCACACAATACACATTATCTTCGACAATGGAAGGAGCAGTGTTGCCAACTTATTGACTTTGTCGCTAGATTTAGTGACTATTTAGACCCCCTTTGTGACATTTTTCCAAAAAAGCGACTAGCAACAAATCTAGCGACTTCTTGGACAAACCTCAGCGAGTCTCTGGTAGTGCCGCGCACGCGCGAGCTCTTGTTTTCTCAGCGAGCGCACCCCTCAGTGCAGCAGCGGTGAGTTCGCTTACATGTGATGAAACCACCAACGAGATTGTAAAGAAAATCGTCTGTGGTGTGGAATTGGTTTGGGTATAGGAAAAGTGATTTGAATGAGACGAACGTGATTTGCAAGGTATGCAAGAGCACTGTTTTAGCAAGCGGCGGAAATGGGACATTCTAAAACACTTAACACTTATGTGGCTTAACGCACCTGAAACTTGATGAGGGAATCCCAAATTTCTGTCAAACCTTCCTTGTAATAATCACTAACTACTGTTAGGAAAGAACGAGCCCATATTCCACAGATAAAGAGCTTGATTACACAGTGTATCTTTTCCAAGCATTCCTTTCTGTGTCTGTTCTCCCGTGTTTGTGTTTCCTGGTTTCGACATTGGACTGTTTATTGGTTTGTTGATATGACAGTAAACACAAGTGAGAGAAAGTGTTTATTACATTTAAAAAATGTATTAAAATGTATTCACTACAGGAGGGTTTTATTCATGCCCCAAGGATGCCTCGATGGTGAGTAAATCACAGGCTAATTTTCATTTTGCGATGTACCAACCCTTTAATAAATATTATAACGGATTGCATTTTTGTTTACTTTTCTAAATTTCTAACAAATGTCATCAACTGTTGATCAGTTGATTAACTTTCAGACAGGCTGTAGCCTTTCAGCTGCAATGTGTATTAATGTAATTGGCAGACATGGGGGATTTCAAGTTTTTTAATTACATTATTACAATTACATTTTGTAATTACATTACTGTTACAAATAACCAGTTACTATGCAACACCGGTGAATATACAAAAAGAAAATCAAGCACAGGAATTTGTAAGACTGGTATAATTATCATTTTCCTAGAAAGTACTGCACCATAGGAAAGAAATATTGCTAATTAACAGGTCATTCTTATGGATACCTATCATGTGAAATTACAGTTGTGGGTTTCCATTAGGTGATAACATATGAGGTGTGAGCCCTGTTCTGTATCTTTTTGCTTCATGAGAACATGGTTTCTGCCAATTAGCTCTTAAAATACTGGATACAAACATCTTTTCTGTTACTTCTATTAGTTTTGAGGGCTATACACCATCTTTCTGCATTATTTAACATTTCTATAATTTTAGGGGAAAGAAATACGATTTCAAATCAAAACAGTGTTTTGCATGGCAGCTAAACTCACTGAGGGCTTTCTAAAATGTTAAAACGTCCTCCAAAATGTGAGGTACTGGTAAAAGAAAGAGAAATCCAAAGTGTTGGCCAGCAGTGTGACCTTGTGAGCGGTTGTCGGCTGTCGGCAGGTGAGCAGTGTTGAGCTCAGACAGCTCCAGGGATTTCTCTCTGTTTGGTTGATAAAAATCTTGGGATTAAGGAATGGAAGGAATATTGCCAAATACAGCAGCGTTTCTGAGCAGCAAACATCTGTTTGTCTTTAGCCGCTCTGTTGACTGAGACAGATCAGTCAAGTCTTCTTGCTCACATTTACATGAGCAACAAAAAGCTAATCACTACCAAAAATCGACTTATTTTTTTAAACATGAAAATGAATTAACCAACAATGCAGGATAACTTTATTTTGGCTCCAGTCTTGATGTCTCAATCAAATGTGAGCATATGTAATAAAGCTAAATGCAAAACTAAATCAGGATAATGAGCAACAAACGTGTCCACTGGGATTTTCGTACATCATTAGTGACCCTTCTACAGTAAAATAATATAATGTTGGCTTAACCATAACCAGTGTAAAATGTATATTTAAATGTTTTTTTTCCCATTGAATATTTCTATACAAATTTAGTTTACATAACTAGTCCACTGGTTAACAGACCTATACATTTGTATGGGAACTTTTTCTTATATCTAGCAAATAACTTAGAAATCAGAATTTCTTTTAATCAAGAAAAATAATCCACCATCTAACAGCAATTTAATTGAATAAGTGAATACGGCTGGAGATGGGAGGGAAAACCGCTATTAGCTTTAATTAATCACCTCAGACTATCAGAGAGATGGCTATCTGGCACAATGCACAGACGGTCAGCTCATACTAGCAATCTATTCCATCTTCATTTTGCTCAGTGGGCGTCTGCTCCAATTAGTTTGTTTACATACTGGAAAGCTTGTGATAAATCGTTTTGTAATAGCACAGGTGTCTAAACCACATGGTCTATCCTTTCAATGTAGACCTTGTTAGCAAAGTGTGTACTTAAATAGGGCCATACAGCTTGATTGCTGAATCAGATTTAACTGAATCAGTTCTCTAAAACTGATCGAAGTGATTTGTGGAAAACAATACTATTTGTCAAATAAAGCACCACTTTAAATTAAAGGCACTACTGAAACATCTTCACACTTGTGAGACAAACATAATTACCCCAAATTTTGTCCCAACTAGTCGAACACAGTTGTCCGAACAATTTTTGTCAGAATAAATTTTAAGTGTGACATATCATGGAAATCTACATTTTCCAGGTTTATGTGCTAAAATCAAGTGCATCTAACAACCAAGGAAAACCAATGAAAAAGGATGAACCCAGTAACTTTATTTTAGTATGTCTTTTCTGCAAGATGAAAAAAAACAAGCACGTCTGATCTCGCTTCCCTAGTGACCTTGCAAATGGATCTCATTATAATATTACCACCCCATAATCTGTAATTTTCCACCCAAGGCACAGTAATTTTTCTAGCGACAATGGTGTACAGTACCAGTTCAAATGCCATTTTGAAAGTTTGAGCAAAACATGCTAACAGAGCCTCAGAGAACACAAGAGAGCAGTGCATTTATTGATTTATTCACTGTAACTTATATTACTGCTGCCACACATATCAAAATATCACAAGTCGGCGTTTCATGAACAAACTAATTTACATTTGCTCAAAGTACCTTAACTGAGCAGAACTAAAACTATTGTTGAGTATACACAAGTCTTACTGCATCAAGTTGCCTTATTTTTTTTTTTTACATTTCCTCAAGAGTTTGTTTTACACTGAAGAATCATTTTGAATACATTTTGGATATATTGTTTTGAACATCTTTTTGGTCCAGTGGGTACTCCAGAGTACAAAAAGCAGACTGAATCTGCTGGCTTGGTGTTGACGGGTTAGTAAGGGCTGATGTTGGTTGATTTCACAGCACAGCTGCTGTCTTTGGCTCATCTTCCTCTTGGCCCAGTGCAAAGGGGGAATTGTTGGAAAATAAGCAGAACCTAGTGCTCAATTAGCCACTAATGGATCAATTTCTCTAAAGCACGTCATCTCCTGTGGGATGAGACCGGATTAGGACCATGCGCTCCAGGGCTGGAATCAGTCGGGAAGGTTTGGGGGAGGTTTGGACAGCAGTGACCTAAACGCTGGCAGGACGCCTGTGGGCATGGAACAGGTGAAGTAGAGGCGAGGGGCTAGACTTTAGAATGCCATTTAATGAGCTCATCTTAGTCCCAATGCATTCTGAATGACACTGGAGTGGGACCCTACTCTTATAGCATACAGTATATTTCAGACGATAAAAAGAATCCATTTTCAGACATCCTATAAATTCACCAAGTAATATTTTCTCAGCCTTTATAAAATCTAACAAAAATCGCAAAAATGATCAGTTTCTGCTACTTACTGTAGTCTTCAACGCATGGAAAGCAAACTCATGCCAGCTCAGTTATGACATGGCACAATTATGAAATGTGAAAAGAAAAGGCGAGAGTAAAGACAGAGCAGTTAATGCTCAATAGACTGCTGGCAGCACAGATGGTTTCTCTGACAAACTGATGTGAAAATTACACCAGCCACTCATCACTCCAGTATTTAAAGTAAAACATGCAAAATACGCACAGGAAGTGTCAATTTCCTCTCTGATCAGTCAAATGTGGGCCAATGATAACCCTGACCTGACGCAAAATTATAAATCATTGGTAGGGGTGGGCGATATAGCCAAAATCTTCTATCACGGTATAAGCAATTTTCTACCTCGATAACCACATATATCACAATATAGCAATTTGTATCTGAAAATGCATTAATAAAAATTCAAACACAAAGAAATATAATTTTCATATAATGTAATTTTATTTAAACTGAATTGCAGTAATACTTAGTAAATAGTTAGTGATTCTTACAAAGAAGGTTTGACGGAAATGTGAGCTTCCCTCGTCAGTTTTTAGGTGCTTTAAGCCACATAACGTTAAGTGTTTCAGAATGTCCCATTTCCACCGCTTGCTAAAACAGTGCTCTAGCATATCTTGCAAATCACGTTCGTCTCATTCAAATCACTTTTCCTATACCCAAACCAATTCCACACCACAGACGATGCACCTTTTTTCTTTACAATCTCCTCGATGTTGGTTTCGTCACATGTAAGCGAACTCACCGCTGCTGCACCGAGGGGTGCGCGCGCTGGGAAAACAAGAGCGTGCACGTGCGCGGCACTACCAGAGACTCGCTGAGGTTTGTCGATAGATTTGTTGCTAGTTGCTTTTTTGGAAAACTGTCACAAAGGGGGTCTAAAAAGTCACTAAATCTAGCGACAAAGTTGATAAGTTGGCAACACTGCTTCTTCCATTGCCGAAGATTAATGTGTATTGCGTTTGATGTGTATTGCGCGATTAAAACGATAGACCAAAATCTCTATCGGTTGACAGATTTCTCCCGGTTAATCGTGTCTACCGGTATATCGCCCACACTTAATCATTGGCAACAGGGAGTCCTCTGGGTGACACCATGAAGCAACATCAAACCTGACACTGCAGGAATATACTACAAAATGTCACTGAAGGACAGAATAAATCAATAAGACACTCAAGGTCATGCATTACAGTGTTTTTACTACAAATAACAAGCAGGGTTTTATAGTTAACCATTATAAAAATTAAAATAAAATATACTTAAAAAAATAAAAATAAAAGATAAAAAAAATATAAGGGATAAAAAAGGGGGAAAAACAGCAACAAAAACAAAAACATCATAATACAAAATTATCACTATAAAACACACTTATCCTAAAGTTTGGAAAAAACCCTTTGCAAAGTGTGGTTTTGGATGATATCAGCATACAGTAAATTATTTTTTGGTGCAAATAGTGAACATTAAAGTAACTTGACATCATCATTGAAGACCAGCAATAATAATTTTTATTTTGATTACATAATAATCACAATAAATACATGTCAAAGTTGAGCTACTTTGGGAGGAACTTTGGGATGTCCGTAAGAAGTGTCCAACCAGTGTGAATCATCTTTGGACAATCCTTCAGGAGGCTTGGAGTAATATATCAAGTCAATGTTTAAATAAACTTACAGCTCTGATGCCCATATTATGCTAATGGTAGATATTTTGATGAATCAAAAATGTAAGTATTTTCTATGTATAAACTGTTTTCGTAGTTTGTGTTGTCCCTTGTCAGTGCAAAATTACATGCTTGTTGACATTTACTATACAGCCTAATATCACATATAGGCCTCCAGTCTCACATTTGAATGCAGATTTTTAGATGAAGTATTAGATAACACAGAAAATCCTAGTGGGATCAGATCTAGGATCAGAAATTTTCCATAATACTGCTGATGATCTAATACAGAGACTGAGCTGTTTAGAAAACAGGATGCATATGTAAATACAAATGAGTGTTTTTTCACCACCTCCACTTCCCTCTGAGGTGTGATATCAGTACCATGGTAACGGTGGCTTGAACACATCCGCTGATATCAGCCTTGCCAATGCGACAAAAAGTGACGCCTTCCTGAACTTTCTGTGTGTTAGAAACAGAGATTAGCAAACTACTCCCTAACCTACCCGATCTCATGAATGTGCCTATAAATAGTACACCGAATAAAAACAAAAGCTATAGATACAGATATGTAAAAATGGACTTTGGAATGTTTATGCGACATGATAGGTAGGATTAGGGTTATGAGATAGATGTGTATCATATGTACGTGAAAACTGTGTATTATATACATTTCATATAATCACAGTTTTTGCAAATAAATACAACTTTTCGTTTTTACTATTAATACGCATTTTCATGAGACTGGGATGCCCTAATTAGCTTAAAGACTCAACAGATGCCACAATTCATCAATGAAACATCTACTGTACCTGAAAAATGCATCAAATCAAATAAAACAGGTTCTAAACTTTAGACTTTAAAAAGTATTTTTTGATTACCTGGTCACCCTATCAAGTTTGTTTGCTGACCCATCATCAGATACCTGTAACTTTTCTTGCCGTGTCACTTACCAAATGAAGTCAACAGCAACAATATACTAAACAAGTTACTTTGAACAATATATCGGAAATGTTTAGAAACCTCCAGCTCAATTATTCACTCCTTTCACAGATCTGCCAAGCAATAAAAAAAAAAAAAAAAAAATGATGTGACTCTGTAAAATGTCAGAAGAGGCAGGCACCCGATAACTGAAAAAGGTTTTGGCACAGGGCCTCAAGTATGAATCAGTCTTACACAAATTTAATTAGGAGCAAAGGCAACAAAAGCTGAGCTGACAAAGTGCCAGGATGCAAATTTACTGAAGTATATCACAGACAGGGGACACAGCTCAGTGGAACCGGTTCTGATCCTTCAGCCCAAAGCAAAGATTACCAAGAGAAACGGTTAGAGAGAGAGGGGATAAGAACAGAAAACCAAAGGGCCAAAGAAGCCACACTATCAAACAACTAACCCTCTTATCTGACTGAATCAAAATTCAATAATCAGACATAATCAGAACATTTAATATTACAAATATGTGCATAACATATTGAACAGAACACATTTTTGAACAGAATCTCCCCCATGCATTATACATACAGAAATTAATACAACCGCTCATGTAATATATTAGAGGCCACAGACATGTTTGCATTTTATATATATATATATATATATATATATAAACAGTTTGGGCCGGTTTCCCCGAACAGGGTTTAAGACTAGTCCTAGATTAAAATAAATGTTAAGAGCTGTCTAAACTGGAAAAGGCTTGCACTGAGATATCTAAAAAATACATCATTGCCATTGTTTGGTCTTAAAATGCTCACAGATAATGCATTTTTGTGAGACATGTTTCTAAAACTTCTTAAATGTCCTAAATTAGCAAAGGTCTAGTCCTGGCTTAATCTAATTCCTGTCCGGGAAACCGGCCCATAGAGTGTTACTTTGAGGTCAATGTGTCAATGTGTATGTTTTTCTTTTCATTATTATCTTTTTTTTTTTCTATTCAGAAAGGATGCATTAAATTGATAAAATGTGATAGTAAAGACTTACAATATTCTATTTTCTTTTATTTACATTTATTTAAATAAGTGATGTTCTTTTAAAACTTTCTATTAATAAAATATCTTGTAAATAGCCATGTATTACAGTTTCAATGAAAATATTAATCAGCTCAACACTGATAATAAGATGTTTCTTATCCCAGTCAGCATATTAGAATGATTTCTGAAGGATCATTTGGCACTGTAAACTATTGTTATTTTAAATATTACAATATTACTGTTCAACTGTATTTTTGATTAAATAAATGTAGCCTTAGTGAGCAGAAGAGTAACATTCTCATACAACATAAAATATTTCACTAACATTAAAAACTCGCTCTGACCCCAATTTTTCTTTTTGTACAGAAATTTTGGTTTCAGCCAAGAATTTGTGTATCACTACCCAAGACTTAACAGAGTGTAAACAGATTGAATCAATTTGGATGTGTGTCAAAATATTGGATCTGTGCTGTGAAAATGTAGCGAGTGAGATACACAGAGAAAGACAGAGAAAGAGAAACAGAGTTCACAAACAGACAGATCTCTCATCAGACCCGATCTGTCAGTCACACTCTAGTGAAGGCAGATGCTGTGAAGGTGCTGACAGATGTTGTTCTCATCAGTGATCTCTAGCAACGTCCAGCACAGTCATCAGGGTCACGAGAACAAGACCAATCTCATAGACTTGCATTCAGCAGGAATAAAAATACTGTATGCCACATTCTAGATACAGCTGCTCTGCCTGAAAGGATTACAGGTAAAGATGTAACAAGACTTCAACCGAGCCGGCAATGCTGAAAGCCAATCTTTCAGGTCATGTGACATAACATGACCAAGGGAACCATCACATCCACACCATCAGCTCCTCCAGAATTGTCTGGAGTTTCACTCTTTCATGTATCACAGACGCTCTGTTTCTGACAAGCTTAAAAACGCCTTTGGTGAGATACAGAGAGAATATCCGTCATCAGATACACTGGAGAACACAAAAGACAGTGTAGGCATCTCCTGACAGAACCAACGTCAGTTCTCTCCAACAACTTTCACATCAGCTCACCTCCTCTATCTCTCTATATCTACCTCTTTGTTATCTGGCTCAACCCAAAATAGCTTCATTCATGTATTCCTCATTATTAAACAACAAAACGAATGTTTCTGTCTCAAGAAACCTAGCTTGGAGTGCCTCCAAATTTCTCTCTCGGGAGATCCAGGTGACAGAAAAAGCTCAAAAAGTTCACTGCGGCAAGTGTGGTTTCAGAATGCGTCTCCGAACAGGACACTGCGTTTCTGTGTACAGAAAAAAATGCAGCATAGAGGTTCACGGTCAAGCTGTTCTGAATATAGCTAACACATTATATACAAGCAATATCCATAATTATACAACCAGGGGCATCGCTAGACATAAATGACATTTGTGGCTTAGCCAATTAGAGCCAGAGCATAATGAAAAACTACCGTCAACTGTAAATAACTCAAAGCAGAGCCATGTTTGATGGATTTTTTTAATCGTTAAGTCAAAGAAAAAGACACAATTCATAACCCAAATCAAATCTTTCTTTATTTTTAAGAGAACAATGTGAGCACCTTCACTTAAATAAAAACAATGCAATTATGGGTGATTTTTTTTTTTTACGTAAATGAAATGTCCATTGCCGCTAACATGATACTCATTAGTGTGCATCATGTTTTAGCTTTGTATGACACATAATGCAACACCAGTGCTTTGTAAGGGCGAGCACAGAAGGTTAAACATGAAAAGACCAACTGCTAATTGTCTTGCAAGCACTGTAATAACCCTACACACAACACACATCACATATAGATAGCTATCATTCAGAAGCACAGCACCAAAAACAACAGCTTGTCTTTAATTAGCAATAACACACATGCTGGACGCTGAAAGATGCTACTGAACTGGGCCTAAATATTGATCTGGAAATGGTGTATCCATATATATATATATATATATATATATATAGACGGATAGATAGTTCCACAATTTCCAGATATCCCATATAAATATATATATACATACACACACACACACACATACAGTATATAGAATGTATGGGTGATTGTGTATAAATGTTAATAAAATTATTTATGTTAACAATCTTTCCACGTATTTATTCCTTTAAAATGGAGATCATAGAGGAGGAGGTCATTATAAATAAATTATATTTTATTTATTAGTGCAGTGATGATGATGATGTGTGTTCAGGCAGGAGCCGATCAGCATTAATCATGTTTAATTGCAACATTTTTTACTCAGTATTCTTTGATTAGCATCCTTAAAACAAGATAAATGCACTTGAAAAAGAGAACTGCGTAATATATTAAGACTTTCAGAAAAATACTGAATATATACTAAGTTTGTGCCTCTTTCAGTTATAATTCTTGAAAACAATTTAGTTAGGTTTAGACCAACTTAAACCAACAAATTTGTCAACTTGGCACGAAAAACAAACCAATTACATTAAATAAGAGATATAAGAAGAGACTCTGAATAGAAGATACAAGTCTTATTATCTTCTCAAATAATTTTGTGTTTTTTATGGATAACAGCATAAATACCTCACATATAACACTGGAAATAAGCAATACGCACATACAGTTTACACTTCCACACACACACACTAAAGTTTAAATACGCCACTGAGAGTGGCCTGTTTCCCTGCTCTGAGTTAATTAATGCTCCCTAAACCTGCAATGTAAGCAAGTCAAACAGCCACTTAGTCTTCTTTCCCTTCTGCGATTTCCTTTCGAAATGACTGCGCACAAGAATTCCCATGTAGGCAAAAGGCTTTAACGAAGAACACCTCGGACAGCTGACGCACCGCTCGAAAGCATCTTGCGCATGTTTAAACAGGCAGCCAATGGCAGGATAGCTCACCGTCCCTCACCTACCTGATACATGTATGTGCTAAAGTAGATCCCATTGTGTAGTTGGATCTTCGGAGAGGTGAGGTTCATCTCGCAAGAATCATATCAGAACCTGGTTTGGATCTGCGAGCCCCCCGCAGCGAGGAGAGAAGGGGAGGGTGGAAAAAGAGAAAGAGAGAGAGACTGAAAGAGAACAGAACTCTCCCTCTGTCTCTGAAATCCCTGATGGATGACAGTAAGCTAGAGAATAAATTAAAGTCTTCGATGCCGTCTGCTTAGCAGACAGCGGCGCACAACTCTGCGGACTGAGACCCACATGAAAACGAGAGAAAGAGACAGAGAGAGAGAGACATGGAGGGGGGGTGAGTAAATAGGGGTAGGAGAGGGAGCGGAGCAGGAAGAAAGGATGCTACAACAGTGCAAAACGAGAGGGAAATAGAGCGAGGGACTGGATAAAGATAGAGATGTGTCAGAGGAGAGAGAGAGGCAGCAGAGAATGAAGAGGAGAGGGACACAAGCGGAGAGTTTTGAGCACTGACTGAGGTTACGTGGAGACAGAAAGAGTTCAAAACCTGGCCTCCTGTCATGGACATCCAAACTTTGTAATGGCTTCATCTAAACATTCCTATGGAGGAGCACTGGTGTCAACTGACAGGGTTTTATTTGGAGGTGGACAACCATCTTTGTCATGCAGCCTGCATTAAGAGTTTAAATTTGTCCACAAAGTATGAGCCACTGTGAAAAAAAGAAAAGACAAAAAAAGAGGCATGAGGCAGAGGCTTGAGCTAGCAGCTCAATTTATTTTAAGACTAAACGTTTCCGTTTTTTAAGGACGAGCTAAAATACAAAGGGTATTCAAAAATGGGTTCAGGGGCTCTAAAGAATAGGAACAAAAACTTTCACTAAATATTTTTATACTTTATAATAGATTTAGATTTTTTTAATCTGCTCTGGTCAGAAATGCAGTAATACAGATTACTGAACAGAATACTAATAAAGTTAGGTAACTTATAAGCACAATTCTCTTATTCTTTGACAGCAATACTTTTTTAACAAAACAAAAACAAAATCTATCCAATAAAATTGTTAGAATATTTTAATTATAAATCATTACTAACATTTTATTCTTATATTTTTCCAAAACAAATTTTATTGTTTAGACACACAGTCAGGTAGATAGACCAAAAGATATACAGCTAGCTATATAGACAGACAGATAGGTATGTAATAGATGGATCAATCTCAGTATTTCTCTCACAGAGTATTAATAGGAACTAGTACTACTGTACTTAGACAGGAAGAGCCCGAGTGACCAAAAATGCCCAACCCTAGCTTTTTTTTTTTTTGTTTTATTTGACATTTATGGGCAGGTTAATCTGACATAGGTGACATCACAATAATAGATCCTGGAGCAGTGACTCACTCAAACCTGTCCTGGGTCATGTCCTGAAGCCATTCCCCCTATATCTCCTTCCATTTTCATGTTAAAATCCACACTGTACTAGTGTTGTCACGGTACCAAAATTTATGTATTCGGTACCAATACCAGTGAAAATTCACAGTTCTCTGTACCAATTTCGGTACCAAAACAAAACACAAAAGCATAAAAAAAAATAAATAAATTTATTAATAAAGTCAAACTAAAATAAAATGTACAAATATCAATGCCATTCTTTACTTATTTTAACAAGTGTTTCAAGTTTTTCCACAAATAATAAAAGTATGAAAAACAAAAAA
>JAUCMS010000012.1:14168581-14181665 GCA_032357445.1 Enteromius radiatus | reverse complement strand
GAAACTAGAGACACCACACCTCACTCATGCACGAATGACTATATTAGTCCGGACAGGACAGCTATAAAAACAGAATTGATCCAGTACCCATATAACAGCCGTTCTTTAAGTGGGATTAGTTTTTACCCAAGAAAAACTAATCCCACTTAAAGAACGGCTGTTATATAACATCCTCACATACAGCATGCTACATTACAAGTGTAGTATGCCTTATTGTAAGATGGATCCAAAATAGATTGTCTCTTATTTGCTTTTTTCCGGTTTGTATGTAATTGTATGATTGCGCCCTCAGGCTAACGGGGCTAAAACGACACATTTTTAAAACACAGCACGTACATAACGCATGCCACGCACTCTTGGCATTAGCTGAAAAAAGCTTTAAGGAAAATGTCTTACAGTATAAATAATCACGCTTTGAATAATTCATGAGAGCCCCTCCAAGTTTAAGCGTTCAATTTGGGAAGTGTGAATCAAACATTTCACGGATCTTTAACTGTATTCATCTGCAGCATTCATATTTTACGAGCAATTCACTTCGACCATGTCCCAAAAATGCACTCAGAATTTGGCTGAGGATCAAGAGGCAGACAATGACACGAAGAGAATGATGTAATTCACTTTGCCTGTATAATGCAGTCTGGCCCTAAAACTTGACATTTACATATATATATAAAGATTTTATTTACTCACATTTGATGATATATACCATTACTATACACAGCGGAAACCTACAATAGATCTAAATGTGTACAATAAAACGTCTGGTTAAATATTAGTATTCACTTCAGCGTCTGGAAAGGCTGCTTGTCATAGTCTTGGATTCTTGGTGTGGATTTCTCTTTACCAGCTTGTGTCATTATGTTAAAAAAGTAGCAGCAGCATTCTCTTGCCAATTCAGCAGAAAAGGGCTATTGGATTTACACTTCTTGTTAAATTACAGCTCTAACTTTTAAAGTTTGCAGGTTATTCCTAGACAGACTAGTCTATGTATGTTTACAGTTTTACAAAATATAATGTAAAATATGTTGTTTTTTTGGTTTAACACTGTATTCCTGATTGCATTCTTCTTAAAATGATGTTGACGGTCATATAAAGTTTTTGTTTACATAATATATTTGTGTATGCTGTGTATAATTATTTTGCATATAAAAATACACACATATACAGTATATATTGTGAAAATATTTACATACATATATTTATATCCATGTAATATATAAATAAATTTAACATAAACAATATTTTTCTCTTAATTTAAAAAAAGAGATTATTATCAGTGATATGCAGGATGACAAAACATATATTTATACAATAAATTAATTGCTTTATTAAATGTATACATTGCATGTGTGCATTTATATATACATAATAAACATACAAAGCACACACACACATATATTACATAAACAAAATATTTTATTTTGGATGCGATTAATCATTTGACAGCACTCATTTATATCTATATAATTGTATGTGATGCCTATTTTAATAATAATGATCCATTTTAAATATTTACCTGCTTTTATTCTATTTGTTCTTAACAGCTCTCACGAATGAAATACTGTTCTCGTGAACACACTATAAAGGTGCACAATAAACACTATAAAAATAAAGGTGCTTCACGATGCCATACACAAATCTTTTTGTCTAAATGGTTCCAAAGAACCTTTGACTGAATGGTTCTTTGTGGAACCAAAAATGGTTCTTCTATGGCACTCTATGGCAATCTTTTAAGCACCTTTATTTTTAAGAATGTACTTTCAAACATTTCAGTAATAAATATACATGCAAATCCCAGCAAAAATAGTGTACAGTGTTCAGCAGTGGTCAAAAAGGATTTAAACAGTGAATTATGAATAAATGTTTTCTTGTAAACAAAGAGATGTGGCAATTAGCACACAATTTTGGTGTTTCTAAAAACAGTAGGAAATTCGGCCGGGGATTTTTACACAGGTGGTGGGGGGGATGGATTCAGAGGGAATAAAATAACAGACAATCCCAGTAAATATTCAAATGACTTCCCTATGAGAAACAATTAATGTCTGGATCAGGTTTAAGAACGTGACATGTAACAAATCTATCAATTGTAAAACCTGGTGAGTTCTCATGTGTATCTTTGAAAGGAAGTCGCTGACTGTTTACACCTCTTGGGGTAGATGGGAGATGTAAAGTTGACTTCAGCTGCCACAACGTCTCGCTGTTTCCAAGGAGACAGTTTTTTCAGGGCCCCTGGACACAAGCCATTTGAAAAAACAAGGAAAGAGAGAGACAAATGTGCGGAGAGCAAAGAGGCAAGGCACAACTTACCGAATATGACATCTGGATGGTAAAACAGTCAGCATACACAACCAATATACACAGAGTCAACACGAGCAAGCTATACCGGTCATGTTTACATACTGCAAACGCTTAAATAGACGAGCCCCTCTTTGTCCCGAGCTTTAAATAGCACATAAGGGCAGCGCTCAACTGTTCCATCAAAACAATACAACACTTTCCTCAAGAGAAAACATTAGACTATATATGCACCTCGCTATTTCGAAACCAACAACTGCTTCCAATTTTAATGACTCTTTACTTGGCCTACATTTGAATTCCTAGCCAAAACCTCCTCCGAAAACGCCCCTGGCAGAGCAATGCCGTCATCCTAACCTCCTGCACTATTTCCCAGAAGCAGCACGAATGACATGACCCTGTCATCGAGTCCCAGTGAGCACTGACCTAAACAGCCACTGCCATTCCAGAACGGCCTGTGGTGCCACACATGCGCCCTTTTTTTTCTTTAATTACAGCCCGTCCCTGTCTGGCACACCGATGCACACCCACTATCAGTTATACACAACAAGAGCCCATTACACCGACAATGGAGATTACTGTTGTGTGGTAAAAGAACATTAGTCACAGAGATCTGGGGGAAAGAAGGAAGGGAAGAGGACGAGGCAGAGCGAGAGAACTGACTGTATTTAACCATTTAATTGGGCAACATGGAGGATTTAGAGCAACACATTTCAGGAGATATTTAACAGTAACACAAACTGGAGGGAAAATGGACACCACCTACAAAACAATATACTTCATATTTAAGAGTATATAAAGTATCCATAATTCATACCCTAGGGGGCATTTTAAGCCTGGCAAATAACAACATGTAGTATAGATATATTTATGCAACATTCATTTCTGATGTATAGACTGACAGTCTTGTACATTTAAAGGGATAGTTCACCCAAAAAAGAAAATACATGTTTTCTGTTTGAACGATCATTCTATGAATGTATGCATATTTGAGAGATGTCTGTAAAATCTAATTTCTGCACAACATTTTATAAATGAGGATCCTAGTAACTGAAAAACTTGCATGTACTGTACGAGCTGAGACCAGACGTGAGGTTTGATCATAGCCACGGCTCACATCCATATTGATAAATACCAGGGGTTTCTTTTATAAAATGCAGAAATAATAATAAATTTGATCTTACGATCATTTCTCAGATACACGTATGTAGGGATGGGTACCGAAACTCTCTACTTAATTGGTATTGGTGCTTAATTTTAAAAGACTGAAGAATCGTAAGCTCTGACGTTAATGGTTCTGCTATCTGTACTGCTGAAAAAAATACATTTCCTATTTATTGCTAAATAACAGTTACCTAGCATATTTTAACCTTTTCTCATTTGCGATAATATTAAAGACCTTTGCCTGCACTTGTTATTGGCAATCTCACGTGCAAAATGTCCATCTGTTCCACACATAGGTTCTGCTGTACACAGAGCTTGTCTTTAAAATAAAACACCTTGCATAAGAAAACATTAATAATTATACTAGCAGTCTTCCAAAATAACAACATAAACGTCACATAAGGTCTAAATTGGTATGTTATAATAATGTTAATAATTTAATAAACACACATTTTGGTTACATTAAAAAAATAATATCACAAAAAAATTAAGATACAAAGCAGAGCTTACCTAAAAATAAATTTGTAGTGATAAAATACATTCACTTGATTTAGTGTGCACTGCAAGAGGTTCCAAATTTTTATTACTTTTAATCCCAAACACAGTTAAATAATTTATGTGAATGTGTTCTAATAAAACAAACTTTAGCCGCAGGCCCGCAGCTGATTGTTTAGCTGCATTTTGCAACTTTTTGGTTAAAGCTGCAGTTAAATGGTTAAAAATGGTTAGCCTACCTGCATCCCCCAACTGTAACCACTGCCCATTCTTTAACAGGAAAATAGTTCATTTTCAAATAAATAGCTCAAAGTGTTCATTTATTTGTTTTACAATCATTTGTTTTGTTTGTGTAATATTTCCTCAAACATTGGTGTTTGTTAGGCTACAGATTGTTATTTTATTATTAATTCTGTTCTCAATTATTATTTTTTTAATTATTATTAATTTTTAGATTTAATATTAAAAACACAACAAAAAGCGGTATTGATAAAAGTAGTAATACCATTAAAACCTACACGTATGTGAGATTCATAGAATGAACGCAAATGATCTTGAACTTGCACACAAATAATGCTCTCTGCCTTGTAGGAGTTTGTCAAGAATGCATTTCTATAGGTTGCCAAATCTACAGTAAAACAATTTTATCATCATTTTAGCTGCTTCTGCTACATCATGCTAGTGTGCTAGTGTTAAAAAACAAATACCAGAAACCATTTGGCACAATTTTTGTATCCATAGTGAGCTTTGCCATTCCCCTATTCTTTTCTTCAAGCTCCGTCATCTCCTCTGGTATTTTCTCTGGTATTTCTCACCAAGTGGAAGACAAAGTCCTTTTTAAGCAAGTCAGTCCACCCAGTGGCCGTGGTAACACTCTCAAACAGCTAATTCCATTCTCCTAATTAATGTCATTAACATATAAAATATCATCAAAATTTAGAGCAGCAAGCTGCAAGAACAGCTTGTATTGTCAAAAACCTGAAATACTCAGACAATAAAAAGTGCATACGTCTGCTCAGACCCTGACGTGGTGCTAAGCACTTTTCCACATCAAAGATGGTTTTTATACATATGATCTTTTGGCGTGATTTAAGCGTACACACATTCTAAGATCAAATCTGTGTGTATGCACACTTTATAAATCAGGCCCCATGTTTTGGGTAGAAACAACCATGCGCGCAATTTTTGTCGTACAATTTTTATAGTAAATGAGGCCCACTGTTAGTGGATAGTTACGTTGCTACTTAATCACTAAATCTTTCGCTCTGCTAATTAATGGCGCAGTCTCATTTACATTCTCGTGGTCAAAATCTAGTCATTTCAATAGGAATCCACACACTTGGAAATTTTGTGCGATAGCCAAAGATCTCCCCACAAATATGAGCCACTGAAGTAAACTATAAGGATTTGCATTCTCCCAAAATGTTGCAGTGTATGTTTCTATAACTCAAGATTTCATTTCTCTTTTAAAACCCCTTATGGGTTGGGATGCTTGATGTATAATCATTAATACTGACATTCAAATGCGCATCAGCTAAAGCGATCTCAAACATGCCATGGTCTGCAGAAACCCATCCAGCAACACTTGCTTGTAGTCGCTCTTAGCCTAGTTTTAAAAAAGACGTGTAGAGCGCCTGGAGCCGTATTAAACTTAAGATGGCTACCATGGAAACAGTTTGGCATTGCAAGGATCAGACAGTGATCTATTTTTAACAAAAGAGCAAAGGTGCTTATGCCAGGCAGACAATTCCATAGACAGTGTTTATATATATATATATATATATATATATATATATATATATTTTTTTTATTATTATTATTATTTATTTTTCTTTTTATACATAAATTTAATAACTAAAAACTATAAATGGGCAAAAAGACACAAACATATGCTTAGATAGAACACATGTAATTCTGTATGGGTTATAGGACCACACACACACATGCCACACAAGTCTTATGAATGCCAATTAAGATGGTCAATCTGAGCGGAAAGGAATGGCACTGATCAGAAGAACGCTTCAGTTCCTCCCTGTGCCTTGCCAGGGTCTTTAGTTTACATGCCAGTTACCGCATCCGATTTGGAACAATTAAAGAGCACTACCCTGTGTGTAAATGTGTGAGAAAGTGAATATGTGGATGTGACCTGATGCCTGTTTGTCTGCACTGATGATAATAGACACCCTGCTGCCTGTGCACACAAAAAGGAAAAAGATTGATTAACACTGAGAGACCCCAAGAGAAGGCCAGAGAAAAAAAAAATGTGGATGTAAAAAAGCTAAAAAAAAAAAAGGACAAAGAGTTCTTGTTTGCGCATGCGCAGGTATTGCTGACAGAGAGAGGCATTCCCTGTGACTTTTATGTAACAAATCTGAAGGCAGTTGTTGTCTGTGTCACGTTAGTCAGATCTCAGACTCTTGGAGTAAGATTCACAACCTTTCATTGGCGAGAACTTGCTGCATTGCACCCTGAACCACATCAGTCTTCAGTAGAGGTCAGACATTTTATTGATTTCCCTGCATCGATAACAGCATTCAGAACCTTTCAGATACTATAAAACAAACACTGGGCATAAAAGCATACAATTAAAATACAATTAGGTTTGTTAATTTCAGTAAATTTCTAGAATTTATTAGTGTAGTATTATTTAAATTATTTATTTATTTATGTATTTGAAGAACCACTATTATAGGACATACAGGCCCAGAAGAAGAGCACCAGGCCTTACAGACACTAACTACAGCCCAACCGATTTATCGGCAGGCCGATATTAGGCATTTTCCAAACTATCCAGAGGACACTCTACACTGTCCCTGTTGGCAACACTCGTGTAAAACGCACCACACATCCTGCAACCTGCTGATCCAGCCAGAGTCGGCAGAGTGAACCAGTGATCCACGAGTGACATCATCAAGTGTGCTCATGGTGAGTTGGTCACGAGACATACATTGCTTGAATAAAAATTAAAAGAACATCCCCATGAGCTCTCTTAACTCAAATAAGCATGACAAAATTTGTGACTATCATGTCCAGTTTTGCTGCTGTTAAATAAGCAGAGAGTGAAGCAGAATTAGCTAGTAATAGTGTAAAAAAGTGTAACTACGAGAAGGAGCAGTCACGTTGGTGCCTCTATTAAAAGCAAAACATCTCAAGAGGTAGTTAAAAAGAGTGTGGGGAGGATGAGAAAATCAGAACAGAGGCCCAGCGTCACGGGTGACTGGGACACAGTGGAAAACAGCATTGACATTCATGGCAGGGAAACGGTCACATGAGGGGATTACTGTAAATATTCAAGGGCTAATATTTGCTGTTTATGAAATGCAATCCGTTATGTCACTTCCCACCTTTTAATCTCCTTCACGGCTGTATTGTGCTCCCTCTCTTGCATCGAGGACTGGAGCCAAGTGTAAAGATCTATATTGACCCGTCAAAGCCGGACAGTGAATGAATGGGTTTGTATTGATCTCCTGGGCATGCCTGGAGGTCCAAAATAGCATACTGAAGGAGAAGACCCAAAATAAACATCTCATAAAAGTTACATGTAAATATGGCTGAGTTTATGGCTCACGTCACAGCCCTCTACAAAACAAGCAACGGGGGGGGGGGGGGGATTTGACCAGAATACCAAAAAAAAGCCCAGTTTTATTGCAGCAAATTGAATTCCCAGTTCACATGACTTGGCCTGACTCACTGTTTACTGAGACCGTCTCTCTTAACAAGAGTCCTGCTAGCACAGCAAAGGACGTTACACATCCCAATTACAGCCCTAATCAAATAGATCACATGGCTTATTTCACAGACTTGATTTCTATTAGTTGATTTTTATTAGTGTTTTGTCATGTGACAAATAATTTTACATATCACAAGCTCAGAACACAGTTTCAACAGAAACAGATTTCGTTCTATTCAAGAACCTAATATAGCAGCTGTACTGTTTCTATGAATGGAAATAGCTGTTTGAGAGTGTTACCACGGCCACGGGGTGGACTGACTTGCTTAAAAAGGACTTTGTCTTCCACTTGGTGAGAAATACCAGAGAAAATTTGAGGAAGAGGAGATGACGGAGCTTGAAGAAAAATGAATAGGGGAATGGCAAAGCTCACTATGGATACAAAAATTGTGCCAAATGGTTTCTGGTATTTGTTTTTTAACACTAGCACACTAGCATGATGTAGCAGAAGCAGCTAAAATGATGATAAAATTGTTTTACTGTAGATTTGGCAACCTATAGAAATGCATTCTTGACAAACGTTTTAAGATTTTAGTCTTTTTCCACAGCTGGCTACATGGAGAAGAGCTGCCAGGGGGTGGTGACTTGGCTTGCAGTGACTGAGTTGGACTTTGGCAGTTCTTCTCACAAGGAAACTGCTTTGGCATGAACAGAAGCATCCATCATTGTGCATATGAGAGTATGTGAGAAAGTAACTATGTTATTGTGGAAAAACTAAGTATTACATTTTGCCAAATGCTTTTTTTTTGTCCCGAGGACAGTTGGAGGTTGAAGCTTTGGTGGGTCAGCAGCGAGTTTCTGGCTCTGGCTGCAACTGAAGCATTTTCCTGCTAGTAAGTGCAAAAGCGGCACTGGGTGCTCCAGGAAGACGCTGCATGATGTGGTTGCACAAACTTATATTTTGAGGCCAAAGATTTTAAAAAATACAATAAAAGAAAAGTTACACAAAACCGCTTTCTAAGTTTTTCAGAAGTGGTAACATCTCTACGTCTTCTTCTCTCCCATCGGGAATCATCAAGCAAGTTAAGACTTCATTAAAAGTCTCGCCTGCCCGACTTTAAAGAATTAAATTATTCAACAATTATAATCAAGCATCTTCGACTACACTGTTACCGCGCGATGGTCCAATATGAGTGCTACGTAGGGATGTAACGATTACCGGTGTAACAGTAAACCACAATAAAAATGTTGACAATAACAATTACCGTTTTCATTTAAAATATCATTATTATCGTGTATATCGTGTGGAAACCGTGTGTTATCCTTCCTAGCGCCATCAGAGTTTCCTGAAGTTGCCGCGCAGGCTCACTGCGCAGCCTACAGCATGCGTTTCTTGAAGTTGGAACTTGAAATCATGGCAGAAGGAGGAGATGACGGCGCTCAAGACATTTATGCAGAGGGACAGTTGATTGAAGATGGTTATCCTGTCTGCAGAACGTGCAGGAAAAAAGTTGCTGCAAAAGGCAGCAATACGTCAAATCTCCTGACTCATCTCTGTGACCATCACCCACAACTTTATAGCCAATGCAAGGTAAGTTAACGTTAACATTTTTCAAGTTTTCGTTCAGTGTGTGGAGCGCTAATCGGGATTCTTTCTGAACATATTAAACACAGTTTTAAAAAATATCGCGATAATACCAAAAATTGTGATAATTTTGGTCACTATAAACGTGAGGTTAAATTTTCATACCGTTACATCCCTAGTGCTACGCTACATAAACCGAGCTGTTCCTCTAACAGAGCTCGTCTGACTGCTCATATTCTCCTCATTTCTTACTATACCTTTTGGGCATGCTAAAATTGAGCTGTCTGGCTCAGTGGATGACCTATTTAGCATGACAGAGGCGAAATTTACTTGAACCTCCTTGAGATATTTTCCTCTCCATTGATTTTTGAGTCCAGCTTGGCACCTTCTTGGCAACGTGCGTGTCTTGATGTCTTGGGGGTTGTTTTCAAGGATAGCTACGCGTATTAGTCGAGGATTTGGAAATGCTTTAAAACATTCGAATATCATTAAGTAAACATGCTTCCCACTGCATGCGTGAGCAAAACAATGTGCATGACAGCCGAAAAAAAAAGAGCTCATCTTAATGTAATTAAGTTGGATTATTTTCCCCGTGAAAGTCATGAAGTAAATAAGACAGCGACTAATTGAATATTCAGCTGTGGCTGCCTATAATTGTTGTGTCTTCCACGGCATGTCGCAGTAAACCAGCTCTGTGAACGGACAGACTGGTGGGAGATAATACCAACCCACAAACGCACACAAACACAAGCCTGTCGTAGAAAGGGGTTGTTAACATGCAAGAAAATAACACAGATGCTATCCAGAAAAGAAACTTAACAAGTGATCTGTTCACATGTATCAGGGGAGAAAGAGGGGTGAAGTGAGCCATCCAAGTTGCATTATATTTTTCTTTTCTTTTTATCTCAATACATTCACAATGAGAGCCAGGTTTCAGTCAGTCACAGAATAAAAGTGAGGAATTATTCTCCTGTTAGCAAAAAAAAAAGAAAAAGATGTGATTGATATAGTCTTTAGTTGTGTTCAGGTTGTCCTCCAAGCAAGGAGAAATGAGACAGACATTGAACAGAGGTTAAAGAAATAAAATGATATTTCAGGACTTTCAGAACTAAAATGAAAAAAGATAATATATAAGCCTATAGCATAGTACCATAAAAATTACTTCTCTAAATAAATAAATAAACACATTGTTGGAGTATTGCATTCCAGTTATTTATTTTAGACAGATAAAAGTTTTACATTTAGAACATTAAAAATATTTTTTTAATTAAATTCAGGAATATTTATAATTCTGGATGCACTGATCCGATAGTCTCCAATACCGCCATTCTTTGTTGAAATGGGTATCAGCAAATCCGATATTGCGCTTACTATTCTGTGTTTACAGTTACAAACACTAAAAACATAAGAGCATTAAAAACAGTGCATCCAGAGTGTTTGGAAGCCATATGACAGCTTAATGTACATTTGAACATTTAGGTTCCCATTATTGTTATTATTATTATACTTGATTTGTACTTGATTTCAACTTTATCTTGCTGGAGTTTATTACTGTTTTTAAATCATGTGACTTGCTACCCTGTGTCATTTAGAATAAAACACTGGACCAGAAAATATAGTTTTAATAGTTTTTAATGTAGTAACTAAAACAGCTTCACAGGTATAATATCTCACATTTTGGGCTTCATTTAATAATTCATTGCTTAGCCAAATCATTTACATGGTTTTATGTATTGGTAATTCACTAACACCTGCAAATAGCAGTTTCTGTAACTAAAAATAATGTACTTTTTCCATACAGTATGCATCTCTCATTTAAATGTATGTGATGGGCCTTTCCCTTACATACGGTCATGTGACAAAAATAAATAAATTAAAAAGTGCAGAGTTAAATTTAGGGGCGCTTACACACTGACACATCTTTCCCCACTAACACCCTCTGCCCTTGACCCACCCTTCACTAATCTGGTTTTAAAATAGATGGCACTATGAGTCACGCTTGAGCCCCTAAAAGGATCTGAAGCAACTTCAAATGGTCCATCTTGTACATGAAATCCTCCTTGTCACCTTGCCTCAATCCAGTAACAAATGGCAATGCTTTCATTGGCTCCTCAATGAAACGAGGCCATCACATCCATGTTTGGTTTAGCTGTGGGGGCGGGTGTGAGGGCTGATGATATTACTGTAACTAGACTCCAAATTGACTACCTCAATGACTACATTGAGAGATTAATCACAGTCCTGTCAAACACTGAAGTTTTACTATGTGTTCATGCTGCAGCGAAACAAACTGTGACAGATTCAGCTTTTGTATTGGCTGTTTTGATTACAGTACACAAACTACGGTGCTCTAATTTGTCTAGAAGACGAAAGAAATTCATGGACTGACTGGTGTCTGAATGACACTGTAGACCACAAAAGGTATTGATAAGCTATTGATGGAGTTACTATTATTAGAACGCCGATATACACCTTTAGCTGGCCTTGAAAAATGAGTACAAAAACAAAGGGGATAGCATCCAAAAGGTGCATTGTCTTGACTTTTCTCCAGAGGCCTGGCTCTGATGTGACATGTGGGGTGAATATCCTGAGTAATCATCTAACATTATAAATAATGCAATAGACAATGTGGTGCTTAAGGCAGATGTGTCTCTCCGCAGAGACATCACAGAGTGAAGAATTTGGAAACTGTGTTTCAGAAGAATTATACTCTACAATAAGATGATACGTGAAAGTTTTGGAGAAAATAGAGTTAGAAAGAAAGATGGGGGGGGGGGTAGAGCACATACATTTCCACAACATTAACTCACAGGGTCTAACATCCAAATAAAGCATTCCTATCTTAGAAATCACTGGGATCTTGGGACAAGAAGATTAAATTCAGCCTTATGTATATGGGCCTGTTTATGCTTGGTCGCTTCATGAGTTTTTCTGATCGGTTATTTATCTGACTTGTTAAAGTTGTTTCATTTACACATAAATGTGTTTCCATAAAACGGATGTAAATCTGATCTTCAATTCCCCAGCTATATGCAAATTTTGGTGAGTTCATGTCAACGAATTGCACTGCATTTTATTAATTATAAGCTAATTTCAAGATCAAAGACCCCAACAGGAGAGCGAGCGGCATCAACACTGGAAAGACTTACTACCTTTAGTAAAGACTGTGTGAAGTGCAGGACTTACTGTCAGTTTCATTTGCGGCAGTTTACATGGCAGCTTGCTGAAGTGATACTGAGCTACTCACCCGTGTTATATTAGCCCTATCATATCTGACTTTAACATGCCATACTGTATAGCCACTACATTTACATATGTAGTTTCAATGACCAGGTGAATTTACACTTGTTCAGTTTTGTCTGGAATTCAATTTTCGCCTCAGACCACCAAACACAGTGGTTTGAGCGATCGGATTTAAATCAGCCATGAAAGCATTATTAATGATATTTACAACGTTTTTTTTTGTTTTTTCCCATGATTGGATATCTGTCAGAGATAACACATTAAGCGACCAGGTGTAAACAAGCTCAAAAAACAAGTAAATGTGTAAACCATTGGGGCACAGCTCTGCACAGTTTTTCTCCAACTCTAATCATACACACCTGATCCAGTTAGATCCAGAACATGAGGGAAATGTAAAGAATTCTGATGAGAAGAACTGATATATTGGTGAGATGAAATATCTGAGGTATATATATATCTTCTAGGGATGGGACGATATACCTACCTCCCGATTCGATACAATTCCGATACTTGGGTGCCGATACGATATGTATTGCGATTTTTTTAAGAATTCCAATTGCGATTCGATATTGTAATGTGTTGCGATTTTGTTTTTTTCTCTCTAGACCATATGGAAAAATGTGAATAGTACA
>JAUCMS010000012.1:14149368-14168481 GCA_032357445.1 Enteromius radiatus | reverse complement strand
AAAAAATCGATTTTAAAATCGTAAATAAAAAAATCGCGATAGTTAGGTGAATCGATTTTTTGTCCCATCCCTAATATCTTCTCTAGCAAACTGGAACAAGCAAGCACAAGAGAAAATCCACCTCTGTGAAACGCTCAGAGTACTTTTCTCCAATATCCTCATCTGATTTCTCTATCCATCTATCAGAAACTCTCATGCTAAATCAAATACGCATTAATTATACATCTTATCCTTAAATACCCCACATGCAGCCTCCTCACCACGCGCTAATGCTACCACTATGACTTTTTAAAGAGCGCTGGGGCTCAGAAGGGTTCAGCGCTCCATTGATGTTGCGGGAGCACTGCAGAGGGTTCGAGACGGGCTGTTTTCTGAAAAACTGCAGTCATACTGACAGTTAAGCTCTTGAGGGGAAATGCTTTCTTGTTTTTGGCCTGAGTGACAGACAGCTGAAGTTAATGTACTGCACACAGATCAACACGCCCGATATGTGCTTCTGTAATATAGAGCTGGACATTTCTACTGACAGATCATACACTCCAAACTAAGAAGGTAGAGTGGCACACAATGACACAGCATATTTCCCTTTTCAAAAGAAAATTGGTTTTACCAGCAATCTAGGTACTTCTTCATATTAAAGCTGAGTGTTCAACGATGAAAGCTTCCTGAATGGATCGTCACTGTGTCAGGACTGCGATGGAGTTTTAGCGAAGCATTAGTCACCACAGTTCTGCATTCATTCATATACACAATTAAATGTTTTGCTGAAGCTAAATAGACCAAACTGGGTGCTCAAAAAGTTGTGCAAAGTGCTAATTTATTAAAAACCCTCATTCAGGTGTGACAGTTTCCATGTTGTCGCTAATATTCACCCCATCTGATGGCAAGAAGGGACAAATTGGCATCTTTGTGCGCTAATCGCACTGAGAGCCTTTGGCGGCAGATGGTTTGGCAAACCTACAGAGGCTAAGACATGGCGTCAAGCTGTGTGAAAGCACTCACAGCAATATTTTCATTAGTGTTCAAGAGTCTTATCTTTAGGTGGACGCACAAAGGGAGTGAACTGTGGCCAGGTTTGTGCATGACACAGCGAGGACATCACAAGACACCACCCATGGGTGTGGCAGTAAGCTACAGTAGCGTGGCAGAGCGACACAGAAAACTAAGAACCACCTTAACCTTGACTATTAAACCTTGGCACTAAATCAGCCAGCACTGTTTGTGTTATAGACATGAATCATCCCTTAAAATGGGGATGTGAGAAATACTTAGTACTTTGATAAGAAGCTGATCCTAAAACATAGAAAACTAGCAGATGGTTTATATCAGGGATCACCAAGTTCGGTCCTGGAGGACCGGTGTCCCTGCAGAGTTTAGCTCCAACCCTAAACAAATGGCGCTTTCCCACTGCATGGTACGGCACGGTACGGTTCACTTTTGGGGTGGTTTCCACTGGGAACAGTACCTGGTAATTTTTTAAGTACCACCGATTGGCCGGAGAGAATTCGTCACTACCTACGTCATTGAACTTGCGCGAGTCACACACACACACCTGTTAGATTTAAGTGCAGTTTTACTGTTTAATGCACATTGATATTTTCCTCGTAATTGACCTAAGACATCTAACAAACTGGAAGCCTCACCGATAGGCTTACCTCCACGTTTAGGAAAAGGTGGATACTTGAAACTTCCAGGCAGGTGTGCAGAGGCAAGTTGGAGCAAAACTCTGCAGGACACCGGTCCTCCAAGATCAAGTTTGATGACCCCTGGTTTATAATATTAGCATTTTTTAATAGTTTGTATTTGTTTTGTCTTTTTTTTAAATCTTAATTACTTGCTTTCAACAGCATTTTTTGTAGTATTGGAATTGCTATGAGGTATGGTTTTTAAAGCATCTTGAAGACATTGCCACAGTCTTTCTGGATTTAGTCTCAGTTTGTTCTGTTACTTCATGTGATTCCAGACAGACTGGATGATGATCAGATCAGATCTCTGTGTGGAGCACTGGCTGTTGTGCACACAATAATCTCACTGCATTATTACAATTAATGACAAAAATAATGTTTGGAAATGTAAGCTGATATTTCCAACTCACACACTACCGCAAAAGATAGAAATAACCGACGTAAAACCATTTTTTGTTGATGAAAATACTAGTGGCTTTTGCAGAGTACTGTACAGTATATATTATATATATATCATTTGATTTATCTATTTTTTAACTGTTAATGTTACTTAAGAACAATGTTTACAAATCACCATCTCAGTGAGCTTACACTTCCTGTTTCTGTACACTCTATACACTATATATATATATATTTTTTTTTGATCACTTTAATTTGTAACAATTTCAAAGTAGAAAGATATTTTGTCTGTTTATTATATAACTATACAAAAGCTGGCATAAAATGAGTATGCACACACAAGAAAGTCACAGCATCTTGAAAAATAAAAATAGAGCAAGTCATGCGAGGCTGCACTCCTCACGATCTCCTCCTTGCTCGCCCATACAGTGCAAGTCTCCTTAAAATATACATAAACACTTTCATTTTTAGCCCGTGACACAAGTCAACATTTTAGCGTGACCTAGAAAAAGCTGTCAAACTGCACTTTTTCCAAACCTCTGTAATTCTCACCTTGTCTCCAACATTTGACAGTTTTTCTCCCCCCTCTGCACACAGTAACTGCCCTCAGACTAATCCCTTAAGATACTCAAAACTCTCTCGCTTGCTCTGTGAATCTCTTCCTCTCACTTTGCTACACTCTTTCACTATTTGTCAAGTCACCAAAGCTCTCTTCCTAATCCCCTGCCACAGCATCTGAGCAGCATTACGCTCATATCACGCCTGGAGGAAAACACACCAAAGATTACGGACCAGTTTCACATTAAAATCCCTAAGGGGCCGCACATGCCAAACTTTGGCATGACAATCATAAACCCAGACCACCATGACAGTCCCTTCCTGATTTTTATATAGCTGGTTCTACAACCCTAGATCTCATAATCCCCAACAAGAGACCCTAGACTCTGCCCTTGGCTTTTACAAACTCGAAAAAAAAAAAAAAGGTGCTTGAGAAATTGCAAATCAATTTCCTCTCTTTTATATCAAGGGCTCTTGTCTCTTCTCACAGCTGATGTTAACATAAAGCTATAGATAACGATATGACTTTTATACTCAAACATGACCAAGAAAAGCCATCTTGGAATACATATAATAACAGCACTTTCCTTTCTATCTTTCCTTTGGGGAACCTGCCTGAAACAATCATTATTGCATTTGGTGCAGCTACAAATCAACAAATAATATCTTAAACATACACTCTTAGAAGTAAAGATTTATTGGCATTGGTTTCTATTAAAGGAACAGTTCGCTCTCAAAGGACAATTTGCAGAAAATGTATTCATATTCAGGCCATCCAATATATTGAAGGTTTGTTTTTTCATCAAAACAGATTTTAAGAAATTTAGCATTACATCCCTGGCTCACCAGTGGATCCTCTGCAGTGAATGGGTGCGGTCAGAATGCAGACCAAACAGCTGATGAATATATAAATAAATACACAACAGGATGCTATGAGTCCATCAATTAAAACCGTGTTTCTTAATAACATGCAGCACTTCACAAATGCATCATTATTTTTGTTTTACTTCAAACAAGCTCTCAAGTCTTAATATGGCTTTCTCCAGTAAAAAGTCACAAAGAAACAAACTTATCTACATCTTGGATAACCTGTAAATAAGTAATTCTTCAGTGAATAAAAAATATTGGGTGAATTATTTCTTTAAAATTCATGAACCTTTCCAGTGCACAAAAGTGAGTGAAGTGACTTGTGGCCAGGTACTGTATGTGACCCATACTTGGAATTTGTGCTCTGCATTTAACCCATCCAACGTGCACACACAAAGCAGTGAGAAATGAACAAGTGATCTCTAACAACACTTTCACATTAAGGTCTTTTACCCAGACGGCTTTACAAGTGCAATTAAAGAATAATCCAGCTTCTGTGTTTCTAGACAAAATAACTTGCCAAGTCTAACTATACACTCTTAAAAGTAAAGGTTACAAAAGGGGCATGTTTTCGCAGTGATGCCAGTGAAGAACCATTTTGGGCTCCCCAAAAAACCTTTCAGTAACATCCTTTTCTCCGGCACTTCTGTACAGTCAGCTGTGCACTACAAGCTCGAGTGCACAAATGACTTCAGACATAAGCCGGCCACACGCTTCGGGGTGCTCCATTTTAATTTAATTACATGCAGAAAAGAAAAAAAATCTGGGTGATTTTGCAGCAGAACAAAAATGTGAAGGGGCGGATCCAAATTTCATTTCCTTTCAATCAGCTGCAATAGAAACCATGAGCCAGCTGACCCAAAAGACTTCCAGTCCTAAATGTGTACATACTAAACTGGCAAGATGGTCCGCTTTGAAAAGAAGAACCTAACCAAACCAAAATACAGAAATGAATTTATGTATGCTTGACAGTGTTGTAAAATCTTTAGTAAATATAAAATCAATCTAGCTAAAGAGTGTCATTTTGTCCAAATCAGAGGGAAATGTTTGCATGTGTGAGGTTAAATCAACAAATCACCCGCAGCTGCTGGAGAGGGTCCGGCGGCTCAGAGGTGTCATGCTGGAGATTACGGCAGCTGCCAAAAGCCATGTGATGCTGTTTTCACACCTGTGCTGGCACGGTACCAGTCTGCATTGGTGTGAGGATACTTTAGTTTAAGAAAACAGAGCCAGTATTGTTTCTTTCTCATATTATAAACAAATATAAACAGAAATTGTCAATTTGATGAAACATAATTATCAGTGTGAGAAAAACAGCAGTGGTATTTTCTGCATCATGCTATCACTATAATACTGGCCCAGCTGCCTAAAATTAAACTGTCTGCTGGATCATGCTGTTCTCTGAGGGGAGAGTGTAAATTTTCAGAGACTCTGCAAAACTGAGACATCCTCCAATGAGGCGGTGATGAGAAAATAGCATCTATTGATCAGGCTCATCTATCACTGAGAGCTGGGGAATGCTGAGTCGCTCAGTGTCGCTAGAGAAAGAGCAGTTGTGTTGTCAGTAGCTAATGTTGTTCCGAGGGTTAATAGGGCAGAGGATGTTCTGGGTTCTCTTATCATAAAAGTATACATCTTTTGGAAGGATAAAGATACTGAACGGTCTTAGATAAAAAAGGTATAAAATCTCCACTGGGGTTTAACATGTTTAGTTAGTTTAGTTTAGCTAGTCACTATAGTTAATAATATGTACTACGTGCCCCTTCAGGATAAATAAGGTATAAAAAGTGTACCTTTTGGGTACCAACCCAGTGAAGATTTATTTTTTTTCTGAGTGTGTGCATTTACAGTATATTAATCCTTACAGCCATTAATCCATTACATGTCATATTTGTTGATATTTCACTCACAGTGTAATTTATTTGGATGTAAGTTTCCTAAAGACAAATAATACATTTTAAAAACAAATAAAAATACTTTACTGTGTTAAAACATATAATTGCACAATTATTAGCTAAAATTACATTTATTAGCTAAAATGTATTATAATAAAATAAAATATATAAATATAAAATAAAATAATTTTAGTGTGAATGCTTGAATTTTTATGTTTTTGCTATTCGTATTAAAAGTTGTTTTAACATAACAGCTTTCTTTCTTAATATCTCTTAAAATTTTATTTGCAGAAGCAATTAACAATGTAGAAGACTTTTATTGCATATTTCTAACAGTAATATATATATATTTATTTTTAAAGAAAGATATTATATATATATACAATATACCAAAAAATTTCATTTTGAAAAAAAAAATCACATTATTTGACCACATTTTTACTGTATTTTTTATCTTGCATTAAACATTTCATTGGCTGTTTGATTAGAAGGCTGGTTCAAATAAACCATCAAATGAAACATCAAATCTCTTCAAAAAAGCTGATAACGGCACCACTGTTATGACGATTGTAATCTAATTTAAAAAGAAAAATGACTTCAAAAGGCAATATTTATCAGATACTGAAGAACAAAAAAGCAGAAATGCTGACTAGCTGGTCTCAACTCTCCTGGGCAGGACTTGACAGAGTATTCTCGTGTTTCAGACACACACACGAATACAGAATCCACCTCAACACAGATCACACACAGTGCTATGGTGATCAAACGGATTCCTCTTGCTATTTAGCGCTGTTTATCGTTCAAGGACTTCTTGGAACAACTGCTTGGTTTGGTGGACAAATAAAACAATCCCACACTTGACCTCCATTCTACATCAACGAGCAGATGACTCAGGATTTAACTGCTCAACTCAAGAACCATCTCCACATGCCAGTTCCTCTGAACATCACACAGATAAACAGGGTACAGAGCTCCTCCCTACAGCAGACAGAGACAGTCTGGCATTTTTCCCCACTCAGTGCATGGCATTCGGCCAGTTCACCAGCCCTCATCTGCACTCCAGTTCTCCCTGAATGGACAAACACGTTTGATTGACAGCACTGCTGAGATGCCAACATCCCTGATAGACTATAATTCAAGAGTGAGAAGGAGCGGAGGATGCTAACTCTGCACTGTGGTAAACCCCATGAGTGCACAGGACAAATATTTCAGTCAGCTGTCCTCGCCAGTTGTCTTTAAGATGACTCTGCAGAATCAAGTCTGTATACTGTTCTTGTATCAATACCGTCATCACGCTCTGCGTTAACAATCCACTCGATAACACAGCGCAGGTACATTTTTCAGGACCTACTCTAACTGAAGGATTTAAAGCACAGCTTTGTGTTTGCAAACCTACCAGTATTAGCTGACTAACAACAACTGCAGACCACCAAAACAGAAGTGATCAACCATTGCAAGGTATAATTAGCTTCATACACTATGAACAAAAAGAAAGGTGGTGTGCTCTATGACTATCAATGAAACAGTCTACTGCACCTACAGCGGTCTAGGAACCACGACACAATGCAAATAGGAAATTATTCATTGAATCATCAAGAGACTGAACTGACAGAATTTGTATAATTTCTCTGTGACCTGATTCTACCGTCAGGAAATGAATTAAACTACAGTAATGGATTGGTTTGGTTGTTTTAAATAAATAAAAAAGTGAGACTTTGTGACAAGATTTTTTATAGATTCAAAAACAATAAAGAAATACTCTACTCTTCAAAGGTTTTGGTCAGCCAACTAAGATAAAAATAAATACAAATATGCTCACCAAGCCTGCGCTTATTTAATAAAAACATTAACAACAGCAGTATGTGAAATATGAGTGCATCTTAAAATAAGGGTTCAAAATAACCATTGATATTTATTCCTATTTTCAGTGTCACATGATCTTTCAGAAATGATTCTCCGCCAATGTGCCGTAGCGCAAGAAAATATTTGTATTAATGTTATAAAATTGTTGTGCTGCTTAATATTTGTGTGAAAATCATAATACATTTAATAAAACAAATAAAAATATTCTAAATGTCCTTAGTGGCATCAGTTTAATGCATCCTTGTATTATTTTAGACTGAGACAGATAGACAGACAGATAGAAAATAACCCTGTATGCCCTTAAACTCAGAAATTGCTTCAAGACAGCCAATAAGATTAGAGCTTGCCAGGTCAAGAAAGTGCTGCCAATCTAAGGTCTGGGGTTCTGTGTCAACTGAGGATAAGACTATACAGGCAATAAGTTAAATCAGGGGGTTTTAAATGTAAACGTTGGCTGTAAACTAGATTAATTGGCCTCTTAGCAACAGTCTCACATGCTTCAGAGCATCAGATGAAAGGAGGCATTTTGCTTTGAACAGTCTTAGACGTGCAAGCAGCAAGAGAGGAAGTCCAATTTTTCTCTAGAGACAGAACAGTAAGTCATCTCCTAACTACAGAAGCTAGTCCTGGTTTCCATTTCCTGGGTTCAGTCACCTCCTTTTAAAACTAGTTTGCAGGTAACAGACTTTTAAAATTATCCCACAGGCAGAGAGCTCTAGAAGATTTATATCCTACCTATTAACTGTCTGGATGAGCTGGGTGATATAAAATGAGAAGTAAGCTCCTTTTACATAATTTGTGTGGAAGTACAAAAGGAAACTGAGGGAAGGATGAGGGCGGGATACTCAGATGAATCGATAAATATCACTTGTGTCATTGGCGAATGACCAAAAAGAGCAACATGATACAGAAGAGACACTAGAGCGAACTCTCTACAGTCATTGCTATATTTTTTTTTTAAACAAAGCTTAACCGGCCACCTATTGTGCACACAGTGCATATACACCATCCTCAAAAGGAATAAAAAAATGGCAACATTTAAAATGCTTTTCTTTAAATTGTAACCTTGATGCCATTATTTGACTGGAATGCAAGCACAATTACCCCCACTGGCGTTTCTGGGACATAGGAAATTCCAGTAAATGATGAACCTTTGAGAAAACAAACATTTACCTGGCACCAGTAGTAACACAACACATCCCTTTATAATCGAGTCGGTCTTAGAAACGACTAATCCCAAAATAAATAATAGATCACTTTTAGCTCTTTTGCCAAAACAGCTAATGCTGGAGCATTTCTGCTAAGGGAAAATTAGTTTATATAACTACACATTTGCTAAACATTTCCTCCACATAACACCTTATTAGTCGTTATTTAAGTCAGAAACACAAGGAAAGCCTTCAGTTTTCTTAGTTCTGTATCCATCTGGCTACACTGAAACAATATATTGACTCGTTAGCTTTTCAAGTTGACCTATAAATTGACAACATTTTATAGAGTGCAACAGTCAAGTACAAATCCATTCATTTTAGGGGATTTGACAATAACATAAACTATTACAGGGTAGACCAACTGGTGAGCTACGAGGTTGTAATCCGATGGTGTATGCATTAGTTACATCCACCGGCCTGCATTTAAATACATTGTTTAACATTGATTCTGCATAGAAATTTCCACCAATGAGACAATTTTGCCCATCCACTCCGATGAAGCACTGTTTACGACTTAGACGTAATATGCATGCAATGATCACACCATTCACAATACTTAATAGGAATATTTCCTGCTTTTTTGTTTCAAATCAAAGTTTGTAACAATGTGATTTACTCCATATGTTAGGCTTGTAATAAAAAAATAATAAAAAAATACCTCCACAACCAAGGCAGGTGGACACTGTTGCACTCAATTGGGTGGCAAAACAAAAACAGTTCCCTCCTTCTGGCCCAATTTCCTGTTTTCCCAGGAAATACATCAACGTAAACATCAACTATTCATGCGATATCATGTCTTTCAAGGGTCTCTGAACAAATAAATTGTCTGGAAAAAAACTTTTTTTTTTTATTTGTTAAAATACCAGTCAGACATTGGGAATTAATCAACTGTCAAATTTAAGCTGTTAATCAAACGGGCATTCAATTAGATTCTACTACTGTTTCTAATAGTTCTAATAGTTTGTTTGTTTTAAGGTTTGACAGGAAAAGGACATTTCAACGTGAAATATTATTACCACAGTAAATCATGACGCAACTTGTGTCAGGTATGCGAGTTTACCTGCGGTAGCGCGGAGTTGAGCTGTCTCTGAAGCACATCTCTCTCGTGAAGCACATCCTGGAGTTTGGTCTGCGACTGGATGAGGGTCTCCTGTGTCTCCCGTAAAGACTCCAGCAGCTTATCTCTCTCATCCAACATATTCACCATCAGCTGTTCAAAATTAGATTCGGCATCCGTGCCGTTCTGAGAGCCTCTCTGGGAACTCACCGAGTCCCCCTCATTTATGGTTGGCATCACTTCACACATCATATTGCTCGGTGTTCTATGAAGTCTAAGTCAAATTAGAAATTGCTTTTGCTTTTGTTTTGTTTTTTTAATTCAGGTTTGAGGTGCACTATTAATATTTAATGCCATGTATATGCACGTTAATCATGTCCATGTATTTTAAAATGCATATGCATCCTCTAATTTCACTAATTGCATCTCTTTCTAGATTCTTCGCACACCTTGACCTCTTTGGTCCATTACTGTCGGCCTTTTCCGCTCTGACATTATCCACCTAGTTTGACTTGGAACTCAATGCATTTCGCTGGACGCTCATTACAGTGCTCGCCACACGCATATTCCGATTTCAGCTGATTGAACCTCGGAGCCCTTCGCTTTAACATCCACCAGTTGCCATTAACCTTTAAGAAAACGGTGAAATTCGCGTCTGCCGCATCTTCCAGATCCCTCTGCCACCACCACCATCATCATCATCATCATCTCCTTGCACGGCGAGCCGAGCGAAGCGCTCCTCCCTCTACGAGCTCATTCCCGCTTGCAACACAGCGATTCTGCTATCTCCACAAACATTCGCGCATGTTTTAAATTATGAATGCACCGACGCTTTGGTAGACTTGAAGGTTAAACGCCTCCCACGTCGTCGGCGAAAAGCATATCCACCCGGCGTGGCTCTGTAAAGCTCTTCAAACAGCGTAAAATCGGAGTTCCTCACATCAGCACCACGCGACTACATGACTGTCATGCACGAGACGACCGTGTGAGAAATTGTGTCACGCGCAGCGCCCTCTGGCGGCAGGCAGGTTCATAGGTTCAACCACTGACCTATCATGAAGAACGGTGTTTTTTTTTTTTTTTATGAAAACGAAATTGATCTCATTATTAGGAAATCTAATGACCTTATATATATATATATATATATATATATATATATTATTCTTAAATGTTTTTCAACTTTGTTGTATTTTACTCACTTTAATACAATATATAAAACACATTTAGTCACATATTTGCTTTTATGTAAATGAAAGTTTTTGCAGCTAATATTTTTATGACCAGAGGAAATATATAAGGTGAAATAAATACGTAAACATATAAGTATATATTATGAGACAAAACTCGGAGAAAACAGAAAAATAAATTTAAAAAATAATAAAACATTTTTTTAATAATACAAAAAAGTTCCCAATTCCTTTATGTAAAATGAAGAGTTTTATTTTACAAATATACTTAAATAGAGAATCTAAAAGGATTCACGCAAAAGTTATTTTCTCCAGGTTCAGTAGTTGTTTAAAGAGACACTCCATTATATTTATTTGCACAATTTATTTTACTTCAAGACACTTTAAACATTAAAAAAGAAACAGCTGAGATGACGTTATGGTTTGTCGTAAGCATTTATTCTCTGAAGCCTGAGGTTATGAATATACATCGTCTGATTGGACAATTCTTCCCACATATGATTTCTGCGTCCAATTAGCGTCCAGTCTGGTGAGTCGTTCGCTTTCTGAGATCTCGCGAGAATGTACGCGACCTTGAGCGTCAGTTCCATAATGGCTGAAGATCCCGGAGGAGCTTTCTTTAATTTCACCCTCATTTTTATCGTTTTTTCGTTACCTCTGCTGGAAAGATGGCAGGGCACACAGCCTCGATAAACGGCCATAGACCCCCGCTGTCGTTATGCCCAAGAAAGGGAACCGAAAACGGCTGAAATTTAAAGCCGAGGATGTTTGCTCAGAGTCAGGTAACGTTAACAAACAGAGTGAGGCGGGCTGATGTTAAGATGTATGTTGCGTGTAATAGCCAAAGTCCATTCTCTTGATTTCTTGTGCTCCTTCATATTTTCTTACAGTAACTGTGGCTGACTATGCCAACGCCGATCCCGCCATTGTAAAGTCGGGAAGAGTTAAAAAGGCTGTTGTTAATGCAATTGAAAAAGAAGGTAAAATCTGACATTTATAAAATCTCATTCACGCCCCATAATATGGAAAGAAATTGTGGTAAATAATAATTGTCATAATAATTACAGAATATTGATTCATAACTGTGAGTTAAAAAGCATTTTTGTCATAATTATAACTTATGTCAGATTATATGAAGCACAGAAATAAACTTTGATGAAGATAACGTTAGATGTTCATTTTCAAGCCTTCATGTTAAGACGGTGTCTTAAGAGCTAGTCTATTCTTGGCTAACCGCTAGTTGGTCAATCTGTTTTATTTTTTGTATTTACGTTAGACTAATATACATTTTTATATAACTGAATCATTAAAAAACTGTGACCAGTCTTAAAGAAAAATGTAGCTGACTAACTTTTAAGACTAGTCTTAACCTTTTATGCAACCGGCACCTGGAGCTCTTGCTTGTACGTTACTATAACCCCAGACGCCTTTAATTATCTTAATTAGCTGATTCAGGTGTGTTTAATTAATATAACGTCTCCTTAAGCAGGTCTGAACAGCCTTCAGTCTGTTTAGAGGATTATTTTAACCAGTATGAGGAGAATATATTTCCTTTAAGACATTTGATCCTTTAAATACAAAAATAAAATAATATTAAAAACCTCTTAATTTTTAATCTGTTTTAGTGAAATTACTCTGTGGGCTTGAGGCATCCCAGGGTCCTGTGCAGGAAGTGCTCTCCTCTGCAGCTGGTGTGAGCAATGCAGCCCATGAGAGTAGTGATGAACTGGACTCAGAGGAAGGGGAAGAAATCAAAGGGTCCTGTAAAAAGAAAAACAAAAGGCGCAAAGGTAACTGGAGAGCATTTGGCCCAGTGAGTTTTCTAATGCAGTTCCCAAACTTTGTTTCATATGACAACTGAAGAAAAATACAAACAAATAATTTTCTAAAAAAAAAAAAAGAAAAGTTTTGTTTACTGGCAAGCCATTTACCAATATCAGTGAATGTGCAAAGTTGTCAAATTGAAGTGTTAATCTCAATGATTCCTTCTAGTAAATGTTTTGTCAATGGGCTTTGGCTGACTAAAATGTTTGAAAATCTCTGTTCTGATTTGTTTCAATATTATAATTTTGAGTAACTCCTGTCATTATGAATGCTAGAAAACAGTGAGAGCATAGATGGAGAGGAGTATCCAGTTGATATTTGGCTTCTACTTGCTGCATACATTCGGCCAGAAGACGTCTGCAAGTTCTCCTTAATCTGCAAGAATGCTTGGACTGCCACATGCACAGCTGCGTTTTGGACACGACTCTACAGAAGGTATGCAGCTCATTTTTGGTATTAAAAATGTATTGTGTGGCTTTTTATAAGAGTGCTTAACAGCATTCCTCTTTATTTATTTTGTGTGTGTGTCTGTGTGTGTGTATATATATATATTACACACTTTGCACATTCACTGATATTGGTAAATGGCATGCCAGTAAACACAACTTTTTTTTTTTTTTTTTTTCCTCTGTTCCCAGGCACTATAATCTTGATGCAGATCTCCCTGATCGCCTCCAACCTGATTCTATTGCAAAGATGCGTTGTCTTCGTGCACGCGTTATTCGCTCGCTTTTTCACTTATATGAGCCCTTTAGCTTGCGGGTGTCCAAAAGTCCTCCTCTCCCTGAATCTACACCTACCACACTCCTCAATTCTAAGGTTTGTGGACGTACTCTATTATTAAAATATGTTTAACGTGAAGATTTTTGTGTTGATGCCTTTCTTGTCCCCACAGTGTTTGTTGTTTTGGGTCAACAAAGTGTCTGGAAGTAGGTCAGAGCCGATGTGGGAGTTCAACTTCAAGTTTGTGAAACTGGTATGTTCACTATATTGTCATAAAAGTAGATATGAGATTTAATTGTTTTATTAATGCCAGATTCTCATTTTCAGCCAACCAAGGTCAAAAATGGATGTGGTATGAGTCTTCAGCTGCCCAAGCAGTATAAAGATGTTCACACTAATCCTGACTCGGACTGTTATCTGCTGCGGGTCACTACCCTCAATTTCATTTTCACTTCTGTTGTGATGGGCATGACGTTAACTTTGGTGAGTGTTAAGAGAATCAGTTTCACATTATATTTTTACATAGATGAATTACAGAAGAATAACGTGTAATACTGCTGCTGGATTTCTAATCATCAGGCCATTAAAGTTGGAATATACTACACTGACAATTTTTTTTTTCCCTGATGTTTCAGTCTGGAAAATTTTAGTCTGCAGATTTCTGACAATCTGAGACTTCATAAATCACATTATATAATGGGCATAGGCTCACCTTCTTATTTATTTTATATTTAATAAATTTTTCAGTTTTTTATTCAAGTTGAAGGATTTCAAGTGCTTTTTATATACATCTATCTATCTCAGGACAACGTTAAAGTCTGATAGAATTTGATCCTATATTGTTTAGTGTGACACTAACTGTTTACAAAGTGAGCAAATGTTTTATTTGTAGTGCTAAATTCATAGCCTCAGAAATTTCAGCATTGTGTTCTTTTTAGAAAGTGGAAGTTATCTAATGATGATGACTAGTGGTTTTAGACCAAGCTATAGTTTCCACATTTTTTTTGTTAAAGGTTTTACTTGCAGTGCAAATTACAAGTCATGCTGATGTCATAAATTACAATGAATCATTCTGTCCTTCTCTTTCAGTTCACCATTAATGTGAGCACAGACATGAGGCACCACCGAGTGCGCCTGGATTTCCAGGATTCACCAGTCATTCGAGGGAAGAAGCTTAGGGGTGAACAAGGGGTGCAGGTAGTGCTGGACCCTGTCCACAGCGTTCGCCTCATGGACTGGTGGCACCCTCAGTACCCCACATCCTCATATAATTAGTCTGAACTCCAATCTTCTCAGTTACAAAAACATTGCAGAAGACAATTCAGTTCTGTTTCAACCAACTGTAAAGTCCTGCTGAATTTTATTCTGTGCACTTAGAGTGCTGCTTTTTATAGTGTGCTGATCTCATGACTGTGTACATGGCAGTTGACTTTAATAGTCTGGGTACCTGCCGTATTTAATTGGATACAAATTAAAACAAAGTGGGTTCATGATAGAAGTACACATGTTAAAAGTCCATTTAATGTCATGATGCCATTGACCACTTTTATTTATTTTTTTTGCTCACTTTACAAAAATCAGCATTGTTATAACACTTGCATAGTAGGGTTTGCGTGACTCTAATCGTGAATCATATGTTAATAGTCAGTTGATTTCTTGGATTTATTTTTTTTTTTTTTTACTAGCATTCCCAAGATTCACCTTTGCTGTAGATTTCTTATTCTGTCTCTGCAAATGTATAAATTGGTAAACTGGATGACCATTCAATAAAACAAATGATCTGTTGAGGCTGGTCAGCTCTAGAGAGGTGTAGTGTAACCTGTTTTGAATACCTTTTAGCTTGGTGTTAGGTTTAGGGACAAAAGCTAAGATTTTATGTATTCGGTGCTTTCTGTGGAGGCCATTATGAGTTCAGCTTTGCTGCTGTGCATGTTTGCCTAGTTAAATCTCATCTAGTTGATGGAGTTGGCAAGGAAGTTTCTAGGTGTTGTAGATATTAAAGTTTTGTTAAGGGAATGTTATTGTTTGTGATCAAGAGAAGTTATTAAATCTATAGATAAAATTTCAAAGTTAACATTTGTTTCCTTATTACAATCAAATCCAGAAGTTGTGCTGTTGTGAAGTAAATTCTATGCTGCTTTTTAATTTGAAGCTTGCGTTTTGTTTTAGACTGGAAAACTATATTAAAAAAAAATAGACACCACAATCTGCTTGTTTTTTGTGGGTCTGTCCTGTATGGGAAATAATAGGATCAATACTGACACCCTGTGGACATCTGGGGAAAAAAAAAAAAACAGCTGAAACCAGCCACTAAAAATCAAATGCAAATAGGGATATTTGTAGTAATAGCCATTGTATTGGTCAAAATTGTTAATTTAATTAACAACTCATTAGGGTCTTAAGTAAAGATGATCTTCCATTATTTTGTACATTGCCTACTGTAAATATTAAAATGAATTTGATAAGTAATATTATGAAAAATGTAAAGTAAATACTTTTTTTATTATTTGGGTAGTTGTTGTATTATCTTATAATGACAAAAAAAACTTTAACATTTAAGATTAAACCCCTCTCATATTAGGCTATATGTAACTCTTAATTAAGATACTTTTTACTCTTTATTTATGTGTTTAGTTTTTCTCTCTTTTTCTGCGTTTTGTGCCATGTCACACCACAGGGAACCTAAATTACCTATTTCTTTACCGTTTACACGAAGCTGAACTACATTTCCCACAATGCTCTGTGAGCGCTGCGATTGGTGGCTTCGGCTGTCACAAGTGCCTACAGGTGACTGGTGTATAGCGCTGTCACATCACACAGCGCAGTCAGAAAACAAATCGCACATCCCACAGGGGAGTGAGTTCTGTTAAAATTATCGAGAAGTTGTAAACGGTGCTGTTTTGCAGTTTCGCTTCCATACGACTGTAGAGGGAACTGATACCAGGCTGATTTTAAGACTGCACAGTTGCAGCTCCTTTCCACAAAACTACGTCCCAACTTTGTACTTTCTGACCTTCAGCGGGTAAGTGATACAGCCCATTGCGCTCCAGTCTTGTGTCTAAATAAGTCTGTCTCTGCTTGAGTTGCATACATTTCCAGCTTATTCCATAGCGACAGTATTTACATACATAGTCTACATTACTTAACAGAAAACACCAGTTGGTGCGTAAGCTTTTCCTTTTTTGAAAGTCACTGAGTTTAGTAGAAGAGAGCAGTGACTCTGTAACTGTATAATGATAAACTCAGTTATGTTTTTGTTATTATATATGAATTAATTATCGATGCTGTTAACGAGGTCGGGTTATCTATATTTCGCGTACTTTCTAGTTGAATGTGCTTTTATTGTTGGAGCACAGCCATACTTCTGTTTTACTGACACCCGATATGCATAAACTCTAAATATGTATAAACAGCGTTAGCGATACGTCTTATGTAATGCGAACAGCGCAACGCAGACACTTACATATGTGCCCCCTATAAAAGTGTTGGCTATTTACATATAATGTACAAATATAGCGCGCAAGATATTTATAGGCAGCATAAGTAATGCCTGTGAATATGCTTCCTATTCTGGCAACTTGACAATTTCAGGATGGTATACAGATCAACATTAAAGAGAACATTAAGCCTGTGCTTAACGGAAAACACAAATTACAAAATACAAAAGCACATTCTGATCAATTCACAGTACATTAACACAATAATTGTTGTCTAGTGAACACCAGGTTGGTTATTGTGCATAATTCTGTCACTTTATTTCTGACCACGGTGCTGATTCTTTTTGTGTAATAGCTAGATAGCATTGGTTTAGGTTATTCAAGTATCAGATAACCCAGAAAATTAAAACTGGTACATGGTTACAGAATGACCCTGTATTGAAGTTTAGTCAAGCGAAGGAGTGAACAATGTATGGATGTTTTCGGCTCAGTGAAACTGATAGTATCAAACTAATCCTTTGTTTGTTTCTTGTTGTGTGTCTTTCCCTTCTGCCATCCAAGTAGACAAACCCTGACTGAGGAAAATGGGAAATATTTAATTAATGAGGCTGTGTTCATGCTGTCAAATGATTAATCACGATTAATCACATCCAAAATAAAAGTTTTGTATACATAACTCTTTATATATACATATTAAATATACATATATACACATACAGTATGTTTAGAAAATGTTTACTCACACACACACACACATATATTTATATATAATATTTTAGTTGCGAATAATCATGATTGATTGTTTAAGTTTTTTTAGCTAATTCAATATTGAACTGCATCTTTTTGGAAATACCTGTGTTACGGATATTAAGCATGTCAGAATGGTTGCATTAAACTTTAAGTAGGGTTCTATAAACATGACTTTCTTTGTTGTTGACTTTCACAGAAGTGGAAATTTCTGCATTGTGCTTTGTGATCCATTTACTGATTTAACTGAATTGGATGGGCCTGTCCACATGTTGTCTGTGCCACTTCTTCTACAGTTCAGATGAGAAATTTTCAGACTTGCCAGAAAATCAAGTTCACCCACATGTTATATCAAAAAGCAACAGAGAGCTGGAGGTTTTATCTCTCCTCTCTGATGGTAGGAGAGATAAACACACGGTCCTATCGCAGGTGTGGCACCCCAGCATAGTCCATCGCACGCGTCGACACGTTTGACCGGTGTGTAATCCAGTCAAAGTCAGGGCATTAGGAGGCAGTTATGTGTTTGTTTTCATGCAATAGTGACTTGAATCAGATATAAACAAAGACTGTATGATTGATAAAAGGTAACTCCAGGTTGGCGCCGGTAGCCTGGTGTGTAGCGCATCGACATTCAGTGCTGTTGTGCCTCGGGCGCTGTGAGTTCGAGTCCCATGTCGCAGATCTTTCCCGATCCTGTCTCCTATCTCTTTACCACTTCACTTTCTGTCAGCTATGATCTATTCTATCAAATAAAGGTAAAATCACCAAAAATAAATCTTTAAAAAGAAGGTAACTCCAGAACGCTCACCTCTCCAATACACCCACGGACACACAAACACCCAGCAGCGAGGACAATGGTAAACACATTTGTTGCTGCGCATTGGTGTTTGGGTTGGCTTGCTGTTGCCTTGTTTCCATTACACTGCCTTCGAGTCGAGTGTTTTAGTTGAACATAAACTACACTTGCGTTAATTCTAGACATGACCCCATCATCTTGACTGAAAATGTGCTATTGCTAAAGGACTGAACAATACGTTGGTGTACACAAACGAACAATGTTTTGAATTCCTTCTCTTTTTCACATAAAGGCTGTGACATAACAGTCAAAAGGAAAATAAAATGGACTGTTAGTATTAACATTTGATGTACTGTAACTCAGAATCTTATAGTTGAATTGCTAGCACACTATCTTCAGGCCAGCCCTTTAAAAAAAGCCAAGATGCTTTTTTTTAGCAAGGTTTTGCACCAAATTATGTGCCAAAAGCCTGTAACGCTTTCCTTTAAATATGAAACCAAATTTTGTTCCTCTCTGCTTGTTTTCACAATGCTGCTCTGAGGCGATACTTGAAGCTGATGGAGCGTGGAGAGAGAGAGAGAGAGGGAAAGAGCAGTGGGCCATTTAATGCAACAGCTGTTCTCAACAATGACAGAGGCATTACTGACTGAAAAGAACGGTGGACGTGTATAAATGCAGCTTCCCTTTCTGTTTCTGAAGCTCAGTGCACAGATTTTGGTCTTGGGTTTGTAAGGTGGCCTTTTTCCACAGGCCTGCGTGTTTCGGCTTTTTCCAGCGCTGCTAAACGCAAATGGACTCTCTCCAAGTTTTAGGTTTAAAAATGTTCAATCTGTTTTACTCGTTTCAAATCTGACTCCAATTTTT
>JAUCMS010000012.1:14138695-14149334 GCA_032357445.1 Enteromius radiatus | reverse complement strand
ATGTTATTTCATTCATTGTGAAATGTTTTGTTATGCACTTCTTATGCACTGAATACATTTAGAATGTATGTATGAAACTTGTTTGAAAAAAACAAAAACAGTTGCCAAAATCGCAAATAAAATCGCAATCGCAATATTTGTTCAAAAAATCGCAATATGATTATTTTGTCCATATTGCACAGCCCTAACTGACAGGATGAAAATGTGGCTTGATGGACTTCTGCTGGCCAAGAAATGTTCTTATGTGAATATAATGTCAAGTTCAAGTTTTTGCAAAAAAAAATTTTTTTGACGCATCAACAGCATTCCCCTCTCGGTTTGGTGATGATTAGAGATTTTTAACTTGTATTGACAAAACTGAAGATTCACAAACTTTTGACCAATTTTGTATAACATTATGCTTCAACATAATAAATAATCAGGGGTGGACAAAGTACACAAATCAGATGCTTGATACCCCCTTCAATTTTACTTGATTAAAAGTAAAAAGTTCTTGAAAGATTGATGAATGTTTATTTATTTTGAATTTTACAGTATATCCTCTTGTTAAAAATGTATGTCGTATACTGATTCCATCTGGCAATTACTGATAATTCTGATAATATTTTAAATATACAAAGTAAAAAGAGTTAAATATATGATATAAAAAGAGCTGTTTTAGAGTTTATTTCATCATTATTCATCATCACTGTATTTTCTCAAATCAATAGCATAATAATTACAATGCTAAACCAACTTTTGGAGAAAATCCTCAAAAGCACTTGATTTGATCTATTATGTAATTAATGTGCAAGTTACGCAATAGTTCCGTTCTTATTACTATTCAGTACTTCAGGTGTGCAATCCAAGCTGAAACCAGTCCAGGCGTTCCTGTTCTTATGTATACATGCATAATCCTGTTTAACCTCTCCAGCCTCATCTTCACTGCATGCATTAGCAGGTAGTGAGCTTAATGGTTGCTTTGCTTGGAGCCTCTTTAAGTTAGTCTTTTAGTCTTCCAAAAGATACAAAAGGTATATTAAAGGTTTACGTGGTGAACGTGGAAAACAGTAAGGGGTGTAGTGTACTCAGTATGAATATAAAGGTCAGGATGTGCAGAATGATGTTAGTTCCACAGGCACAGGGACAGACAGTCCAGACATTGTACATTCCCCTTTATAGTAGTTTCAAGTGCACCAGTGCAGCTGTACCCCTGGCTCTGGGACAGTTAAAAGAGGACAAATGTATTGTAAGCTTACGTAATGTTTTTTTTTTTTTTTTTTTAACCAGCCTAACAATAATTTCCTCTTCATGTTCATCCTATCCTCTTAAAACAAACACATACTTGATTCTGGTTGACTAGACTCATTAATTTGCTTGATACAAGGGGATTCCCATAGAATGCATTGAGAGAATATTTTAAATTGTTGTCTGATATGTACATAGAAGGTATGCAGCTTATGTAAGGGGAAAAAATACCCAGAAACGGTTTTACAGGTCCATTTGCAACCCTAGAATTTGACCCTAGAATGTTTTTGCCTTATTTGGAAGGTTCATGAATAGTAATGAGAAGGTTTGCTCTGATTGGTTGTTTCTCAGCATTGCTCATTTCAGTAGCACAAACAGATTCCTACTGTCCAGCATGAATGATGGAGGGATTAGGCATTCAACCTTATATGTTTGAGCCTGTATCAGACGAAGATGCCGCTTTTGTAGAACAACCTGTTGTTCTGAGATTGCACATCGACCCTTCTGAATGGGCGGGTATATGCAAATGTTGCTATTACGCCTCTAGACTGTTACGAAACAATCTGTGTTGTGTTGGAATTTTACCTTTTTTCAGTCGTCTTTTGCAAACACTTAATTTATATAAGAAGTAGGAGACAATGGTGTTTGAGACTCACAGTATGTTATTTCCATGTCCTGAACTGTTATTATTCAACCATGCCAAGCTGGCACCTTTAAAAAGGACAAAAAGTCAGAGTTGTGCTTATTGTCACGCTTTATTATCGATCGCTACGTTCCCTCATACACCACACTTTTCAAGTAAGATTACCAGTGTCAGTGGAAACGCAAACTGGATTTGGGTGTTCCGTACCTAATCGTACCATACCGTACTGTACCTTACTGACCGGTAACGCTCAGGTAAACGAGTCATAAGTCACATGTTTTAATAAATATAATCTAAAACACTAAAGGGGTAACTTGCATGTTAAATTGTGTACAGTATATTTAAATATAACACACACACATGCACATTATGTAAACAAAAACTTTTATTTTGGATGCGATTGATTGTTTGACAGCACTGAAATAAATACACTGGAATATTATTGAATATAATTACTTTAGTTATATTTTGTGTGTGTGTGTGTGTGTGTGTATAAAAGTTTTATTAGTCTCATATGACAGGGCTCTCCCACAGTCTGTTTACTAATTGTCTGATGCACATTGCATGCAAAATTGGGAAGTGTTGGTTAATCTCAAGTTCCAGTCTGTCTTGTAAAACTAAATTTGCCAATTTGTTGATCATATTTTGTAAGGGTGTACAGTTGTCTTCTATGAGTTACCAAACTGTGTAATAACAAATGAAATGGCATTAGTTTGTTCTCATCTCCACATTGTCAGTAACTAGTGTGTGCAATGTTTATGTCAGTGTCACCCTCTAAATCTTACACGTCTAAACATGGACATGGTTGCTTTCTATACACTCTGACTAAGGTCCTAAAGCATCCTGTCTCTCTTTCTCAACGTTTCTCTCTCCACACACATGCCAGATAGGCCAAAGGCGGGCATAGTTGCCATACCGTCGAGTGAACGCTGCCGGCTTTGAGTGGGGGAGCTAGAGAGGGAGGCAGATCCTGCGTTGTAATGCTGCATAAGTAACGCTAACAATTGCAAACAGTGTTCTGTTCTACCAACGCTCCTAATCTCATAACATATCTCCTAAAGAGCCCTTTGGCCACAGCTGATCTCCAAGCATTCTTGTTTAAGCCATTGCCAACAAATTAACCCTTTTTTATTCCTCACGAATAAAAAGAAAGAAAGAAAGTGTTTATTTACACTAAATGCAAATAGACAGCATTGTTGGTAGAGGCTATTTACACTAAATCCGCCCACACATGTGCTATTGGTCTAGTCAGCACTACGAAAGACGGCTATCAGACATCAGTGATGTAGAGGGTCAAGAGCAGGGCTTGCAGAGTTTAGCTCTGCCGGACACTGGCCCACCAGGACCAAGTTTGGAGAGCCCAATTTTTTACGCGATCAACCCAGGTTCGAGCCCCTCTTTTGCCGCTTAGCTATTTACACTTGAATACCTTTAATATATTTAGTTTAAATAAATAGGCTTATTTTAGTTTCATTAATATTAAAACCATTAAATAGTTTTGTTATTTGAAGTAAAATAAGTGTAAACTATTAAAAAAAAACAAAAAACTTTTTTCTTTTATTTTATTTTTTTCTTCCTGTTTTCACTAAAACAACTTTTACATAATCACAAAAAAGACTCTTTAGCAAGCAGACCTGAAATATGTAACTTTGGGATTCCCCTCATACATCTTAATGTCATTGCAAAAGACATGAGAACGCTTTTAGTTACCTCCTAATCAGAAAAACTGATGAAATAATAGAAATGCCAGACCAGCTGGTTTAGACATAGTCAGAGTCTAGAAATATCCTCCTTTCCATAGACTATTGTCAGGAACACAACAGTTCCTTGGTCATAAACATGGCCTCCTACACAGGAGCTGGAGCACTGCAACAGGCCGCAGCTGTTGGGACCAATGAAGTACAGTTTTGTTTCTGGTGCTCCTTCTATGGCCCAAAATACTACTGTAAATACATTGTTGTCTGTATTTAGTTTATTAAACTGCTTCAGTGTGTGCACACAAAGCTGGTCTTGTCTCGCATGTTGAATGTTAACAAGCCGTTTAAACCACTTTGTTACACTTTGCATCTGCGTAACTCTTTCTGTTTGTGTTTATCGTTTCAAAAGCCCCCCCCCCAGCGAGGTCTTTTTAGAGGAAAGGTCACTGGTGGTTTGAATACTTTGCAGAGGTCACAGCGCCTGAATGGAAACGCATGGTGTCCAGGCTTTTATTACCCATCACGCACCTTCCAAACAAAGCTAAAGAAAAAAAAAGAACTTTGAACTGATCGCAAAAGTCTGCCAAGAAGTGGATTTTAGATACCGGGGGGAAAGGAGATGGATATTTGAAAATGTATATATATTTTGGTTTGTTATTACTAAGTTTCAGCTGAGCTGTGATAGGCAGTGTCACATTAGTCTGGGAAAACACAATATGTAAACTTCTAAAAAATGCCCACAAACATTTTGCCGTCTCATTGTAATTTTGGCAACTTTGGTTTATGAACCATGCTGAACCAATCTGTTTTAAGGTTTAACCTTTAGAAAGAAATGCACACATACAAAGCAGTTCTTTGTTTGCTGTGTCCAGCAGTGCTTAAGCAGAATATGTTTTTCCTCAAAAGCCTGGAAAAATTTGTCATAAATATGGTTTTTAACATTTACCAATTTCCTTTTTGTGTAGGTGGGTAATAACATCTTTCTTCTATTGTGTATGCATTTACAAATGTGTCAGTTTTCGTATTCAAAGTAATTTGTTTTCATATTACCAATAATTACTTTACTTACTTGAAATATCGGTATAAAATTTGATCCTGTAAATGTCACAGAACCCCATAATGCAGAAATTGTTTCTTTTTTAAATGTGCACATGATCTAAAGCAGAGGTGGGAATTATTCAGGCATAATGCAATACTCATTTCTTGTAACTAACATCTCACTTCCTCTTAACTCACCCTTCCATCAGTCTTTGTTTTGTCTAATGATTGCAATTGATTGTTTTGGCTTACTGAATGCACATTTGACTGTTTCTTGGGGTCGCATCATGGTATCATTCCTTAAAATGTACCTGCCCATTACCCAGTGCACTTTGTGGAACATTTTACAGAATATAAACGTCTATTTTTATGATCACTAGGGGGAGACAGTGTTGCAGCTGTTTTTTTTTTTTTCTGAACCACCAGTTTCATCAAACATTTTGTAAGGTCTTTGGCTTGATCGTACATTCTAGAAAAGTGTGTCATGCTTCCTGCTTTCAAGCAATGCACCTTCCATTACATTTTTCTTTTCTCCATTATTCCCATCCCTAAATTACAAAAACAAAGCATTTAAAAGTTAGCAGACATGTTCAGTCCAAAGCTGCGTTCAAGGTTTGCAAATTTGCCGGAGAATTTGCCTACTCTCATGTTGTTCCAAACCTGTATGTCTTCACAAAAAAACAGCCCAAACAAAAAAAAAAAAAAACAGTAATATTCATTGTGTCTTCTTTGAGTTTGAATAAAGGAAGTCATACAAGTCAACACTAGGTTGAGAAAATGACATAATGTAATTTTTTGGGTGGACTGTCATATTATCTTATGAAAAAGAGCCATTTATTTTTTTATTCAAAAAGATACATAAACCTGATCAAAAGTCAAATAAATGTTGTTCCTTTGCTCTTTATACTCAGCAAAGAAACCTGAAAAATGCATCACAACATCCACCAAAATATCAACTGTTTCACTGATAATAAAAAAAGACATCCGATTACAACATTTTTTATGCTTGACCACCACCATCATCATCCTCATGTCAGAGCACCATGTCCCATAACAGAACAAGAGACATAGGTTTAATTCCCTGGTTAAAAAAAGTACCTTGCTTGCAAGTGTCTTTGCATATAAGCCTCTGCTGAATGAATTACTAGACATTCATGTGACATTCATGCACTCTTCAACTTGCGGTGAAGGCAACACTGTACACCGATAAGAACAACTTCCCTGATATATATATTTTTTTTAATTACAGTGATCCAAGTGTATCAATACATGGCGTGTGAAGCATGTTTACATGTCCACATGAGTGTTTTGCTGACCAAGCCTAACCAGTGATTCACCACACTCCTCCAGACTCATTACATTCAGCGGCACAGTCAGATGAGACGGAAGAGGACTCGAGGAAAGAGATGAGGGACAATGAAGTCCCCTTGTTCCTCTCTCACGGAAGCTCACAGGGTTTTGGTCATTTAGGGGAACTGGAGGAGGGTAATAGATAGAAGAGGAGAAGTTATGGACACTGTACTGTAAGACTTCATGACTAAGGATTTCCCTGTGACTGCTCTCCCTCTCTTTTTCTCTGTGGCTATTGGTCACGAGTGGCGGCGCTGTCAGGCAGCACAGCCTCTAGTATAAGAGCCATGCTTCAACATGAAGGCTCAGTATTCTGTAAGGGCGCCACTGGGGTTTGGACTTACGTGAGGATTGTGTATCTGTGAAGAATAGGACAAGATAATCATTGACCGGCTATTGACCGGTCTACAACTGCATATGAGGTATGGAGAGTGAATCATTCCCGGGATTTGTGTATAATTTGATATCAACGACCTGTAACGAGATTGAATATTCACTTTGTGGGATGCACATATTCAGTGGCTGGGAAATGTATTTTATTGGAATCTCACACTTAACAGAGATCTACTTGGTTTGTCGTTGTATCTTGTTAAGCATGTTTGGTTGTGTAGCTATTTAAAAGAGATTATAATTTGGACTAGCTTTTATTATGATGGTCTATTATTGTGAGAGAAGTCAGTGGCAGACATCCATGGATGGAATAATTGGACTATTGTGGCATTTTTGGTGCTGAATTTAGAATGCAAATCTTAAATATAGTAAAACGTTATATAGTTATATATTTAATCTTATTTTTTAGAGGGACAAATGTTGACAGTCAAAGGTGTTAGTTTTAATTAATTACTCACCCTTGTGTCATTCCAAACCCATAAGACCTTTGTTCATCTTCTGAACACAAATTAAGATATTTTTGATGATATCAGAGAGCCAACTGTCCCTCCATAGACAGCAATACGACTGAAATGATCCCAGATCCAGAAACATGGTAAAAACACTGGTAAAAAAAAAGGGCATGTGACATCAGTGGATCAACTTCAGGGAGATTTTATGGGTTTGGAACGACACAAAGGTAAGTAATTAATGACAACATTTTAATTTTTGGGTGAACTAACCTTTTAAATATTAGCAGTATTAATTAAAATACACACATCAACTGTAGTCCCTGGAAAGCAGTGCTAGCTCTAACATCTCTGAATCGTTTGAATAGGATGAGTGTTTTTGGATATATAAATGTATATTTTTTTCATCAGCTTTAGCATATATAGTCATGTACCTCACACCTCAATATGCAGAACACCTTGCAAGAATACCTCTTGTTGAGTCTGTAAATATTAACACACTGTACAAGTTTAACTCTCACAGTTTGGAAAGAAGTTTAATTAGATGTTTCCAGTTTAACCTAGATATTAGATGCACATATAAATAGAAATATCCTCGATGCACCTGTTGCCTTGTTATTTTGACCGCTAGAAACAGCACAGCCGCAGCTATCTGCAACATTGTCATCGCTCCAGTTCATCCAGCCACAGCCATGTTACTCACTGGGCAAAGGATAGCTTCTAATACAAATCTCTGTGTCTCTTTTCCAGTTTTTCAGCCCACTCATAAGCAGGCACCCAGTCATGTAGAGAGCAGCGCGTGGAGGACACCCAGATCACTTTCAGCACTTTCTACACAAAGAGGTAATTGTCAGATATTTCTCACAGAGATAAATGAATAAAGGCACAGAAAGCCATGGAGAATACACTATTCAGTGCATGTCAAAACGCAGCTGGGCCTGTCTGTTAGGACAATCCATTGGATCGTTTATACATTTTCCCGTAAGCGTTGCCATAATTGGAAGTTGCATTAGGTCGTTACGGGGTGGTAATTTCCTGTTAAAAGAGTGAGCAATAAGTGACAAGGGTTGAGTAAATAAAGTGCCATCTCAGTATAAAATGGTTTATATAAAGAAAATATGCATAAAAAGGATATCGAACATTGAATATATTGACACAAAACTATTTATGGTCCTTCCGAGGCTATGAAAATCTTTGCACGTGGCTTTCACTGCACGCCACAGCATTTTTCTCTATTTTATTTTTTTTTTTACAAACTTCTCAATAGCAGCATTGTCCAATAATAATAAACAAATATATTTTCCTTTGCTTCAGAGCTAAGAGGTCAGACAGGAATTGGCATGGCAAAGAGAGCAGAAATGAAGTAGTTTTGTGTCGTTTGCTTTGAACAGGTCATTATGGTCAAGCCACAAGTCATTGTAGTCAGAAGATAAGAGAGCAACCTAAGTAAGGTTGGTTAGTAAGCTAACATGTGAAATGCATTATGAAAGTTGTGTCAGGATTAAGTTGTCTTGCATTTACTAGCAGTGACTATCGTTTGCTTAAAACTAAGGAAGTTCATGAATGTGTCTTGCTCATGTAAAAGCTGGAAAACCTGAAATTATTTGTTCTCTTTTGATATTTAATGAATTGGCATTTTCTCGATTCTTATTGTCAATCAGTGGTTAAATGAAACAGCACATATCACTTTTGGAATGAGGACAGCAGAATCAGTGGCTGTAAAAGCAGAAGTTCGAGTGGTGTTTATTTGTTTGATTGCAAAAGTTTGAGAGTGAGGTAATTGTTGTGTTGATGGGAGCCCAAGAAGCATGACCATACTGCACATGACACAAGCATCATTTGGGGATTTTTTTTTTTTTTTTTTCATTTTCTTGAAATCATGGGACCCCAGATGATATTCAATGATTTAATTGCAGTTCTCTACACTGTTTAAAAAATTTCTCAGTCATCTTTGTAATTTATTGTACACGAAGTATCGGTACTATATCATTTATAATGTTATATTTAAAGAGAAAAATCTGAAAATTCTGCAATTTATTACTCATGCTCATGTCGTTCCAAACCTGGAAGACCTTTGTTCATTTACGAAAAGCACAAATTAGGATATTATTGATGAAATTGACCCTTCTGACCCTTCATAGACAGCAGCGGAACTACCATGTTGACAGTCCAGAAAGGTAGTAAGGATATCTTCTCATCATCTAGTTCAGAAGTGGCAAACCTTGATCCTGGAGAGCCTCCATCCTGGAGAGTTTTGCTTCAGCCCTAATCAAACACACCTGATCAAGCTAATCAAGGTCTGTAGGGTTACTGCAGGGCTGCGATTCTCCAGGACCAGGAGTTCTCCACCCCATATCAGTGATGTTCGGGTTGATCCGAAATGAGCGGGTTACCCGTGGTTACGAGTCATCCAAAAATATTTTTAATGATATTGGGGTCGCGGTCGGTTGGGTCGTTTGAAATAAAGATGCCAATTAAACCTTTGTCATTTATATAGTACCAGACACATTTTTCTATGAAATACATAGACCTACACATTATTGGCTAAATTACTGGCGCGAAGATGACGCACAAGCTCAGTCGCCAGCCAATAACGTGTAGGCCTATGTATTTCATAGACAATTGTGTCTGGTACTATATAATAGCCTAAGCTACTAATACAAGTGGGAAATCCTTATTTTTAAACCTTTTGAATATTGAGCGTCATTAACTGTTGAATAGGCTAAATGCTGACGCGGGACAAAATTCCTGATTTCCAATACGTTGAATTGAGCAATGCCATTGTATCATTTTAATAGGTTACTTTTAAACGCATATAGCTCATGTCAGTTTTATGTATTTTCTGAGAGGGGTGGGATTTTTGTTGGGAAAGTCGGGGGAGAGAGACGCACACTTCGATTAGACTGCAGCAGCAGCATCTTAATTAAGAAAATGAAACAAAATAAATGAATAAATCAAGCATTTATTACATAACACTAGGCTATATCAGCATTCATAAAAAGAACAGTTTGCGCTCTTAAGGGCTTTCACACTTTTCCAAAAGTGGGGCTTCTCTCAGTTAACCTGTTGATGAAGCAGGGTCGAAACATAAACATTGCATTCATCCGTAATATATGCATCTAATGATGGGTCGCCTCAAGAACTGCCTGCTCTCGCCGCCTCTGAGCGCACCATGTAAGTGAGCGCACCATTTGAAAAAAAAATGCGGGTCAGGAAGTGGCCCGAGTTGCGGGCGGGTTCATTGAAAACGTTGGTCGGGTTCAGGTTGTTTATACATTGACCCGCGCATCACTGCCCCATATCTAGTCCATGTGACATTGTTATTTTATGAAGTTATGAGAATAAATGTTTTTGTGCGCAAAGAAAAAACAAAAATAAAATCAGCAATTCCTTCACTTCTGTGTCAGTCTCCGAAACACAATCACGACAGTAGCATGATGCATGCATGTACATGTTTTCTTTCTGCACAAAAGTATTCACTTCTCTATTCTCTTCTCTTCAACTTACAGTGATGCCACATGGACTTTTTTAAAGATGTCCTTGCTAGTGTATATGATTAATGGCAGAATGTTTTACTTTTGAGTGAACTATCCCTTTAAGGGTTTGAAACAACAATGAGGGTGAGTAATTAATGGCCAAATGTTCATCTTTAGGTGAACTATTTAACCATTTAAGATATTTTTTGTTTTTTGTTAGTTTTTTATCATAACAGTAAGTCTGATTTAATAACAATGTTAAATGTAAGTCACAATATGAGTATTATATTGTTTTTATGCTATATATCAGGGTTCCTCAAATCTTACCCTGGAGGTCCGATGCACTGCAGAGTTTAGTTCCAACCCTGA